>JAYXIM010018427.1:0-15058 GCA_037575425.1 Anastrepha fraterculus | reverse complement strand
GCAAAACTTTAAACTCTTTTATGCTGGTAAAGTGGAAATTTCAAACAGTGGAATTGAAAAAAATTCGGACCTATGTAAATGGAATGGTGTGAAATGAAATAAAATGGAATGGAATGAAACGAAAAGGATTGATAGGAAATGAAATGAAGTGATGCGAAACAAAATGGAAATAGAGTGAAATAATTGAAAAAAAAAACAGATAAAATGAACTGAAGTACAAACTCATATTCCAAATTAAAGCTTAAATAATCTATACTAATATTATAAAGAGGAAAACTTTGTTTGTTTGTTTGTTTGTTTGTTTGTTTGTTTGTTTGTTTGTAACGAATAGGCTCAAAAACTACTGGACCGATTTTAAAAATTCTTTCACCATTAGAAAACTACATTATCCAGGAGTAACATGGATTACATTTTATTTTGGAAAAAAATAGGGTTCCGTAAGATATTTGGATTTTTCTGACACAAACTGAAAAAAATCTTATATATAAAATAAAGTCAACTTTTTGTGTGTGTTCGCTAACCGGCCGTGTCTGCACCGAATTAAACCAAACTTACACACATTGTTAAGAAGGTATTGAAGATGGTTTCCGTATACTTTGGATACCTATTGGTGGATAGGGCTCGAGATATAGGTCAAAACGTGGACCCGGGTAACCTTCGGATGTGTATGTACAATATGGGTATCAAATTGAAGCTGTTGGTGAATGCTTTAGTACAGAGTATTTTTCATGCCGCTCCGTGACTGGGGTCTCGAGATATAGGTCAAAACGTGGACCCGGGTAACCTTTGGTTGTGTATGTACAATATGGGTATCAAATGAAAGCTGTTGATAAGTGCTTTAATACGGGGTAATTTTCATACCTATTGATGACTAGGGTCTGGAAATATATGCCAAAATGTGGACCCGCCGTGTCTTTGCACCAAATTAAACCAAACTTACACACATTAATAAGTAGGTAATGAAGATGATTTCCGTATAGTTTGAATACCTATTGGTAGATAGGGTCTCGAGATATAGGTCAAAACGTGGACCCGGGTAAACTTCGGATGTGTATGTGCAATATTGGTATCAAATTGAAGCTGTTGGTGATTGCTATAGTATAGAGTATTTTTAATGCCCCTCCGTAACTAGGGTCTCGAGATATAGATCAAAACGTGGACCTGGGTAACCTTTGGTTCTGTATGTACAATATGGGTATCAAATGAAATCTGTTGATAAGTGCTTTAATACGGGTAATTTTCGTACCTATTGATGACTAGGGTCTGGAAATATATGCCAAAACGTGGACCCGCCGTGTCTTTGCACCGAATTAAACCAAACTTACACACATTAATAAGTAGGTAATGAAGATGATTTCCGAATAGTTTGAATACCTATTGGTAGATAGGGTCTCGAGATATAGGTCAAAACGTGGACCCGGGTAAACTTCGGATGTGTATGTACAATATGGGTATCAAATTGAAGCTGTTGGTGAATGCTTTAGTACAGAGTATTTTTCATGCCGCTCCGTGACTGGGGTCTCGAGATATAGGTCAAAACGTGGACCCGGGTAACCTTTGGTTGTGTATGCACAATATGGGTATCAAATGAAGGCTGTTGATAAGTGCTTTAATACGGGGTAATTTTCATACCTATTGATGACTAGGGTCTGGAAATATATGCCAAAATTTGGACCCGCCATGTCTTTGCACCGAATTAAACCAAACTTACACACATTAATAAGTAGGTAATGAAGATGATTTCCGTATAGTTTGAATACCTATTGGTAGATAGGGTCTCGAGATATAGGTCAAAACGTGGACCCGGGTAACCTTCGGACGTGTATGTACAATATGGGTATCAAATGGAAGCTGTTGGTGAATGCCTTAGCTCAGAGTATTTTTCATGCCACTCCGTGACTAGGGTCTCGAGATAGAGACCCAAACGTGGAGCCTAGAATGTGTTTGTACAATATGGATATCAAATTGAAGCTGTTGGTGAATGCCTTAGTACAGAGTATTTTTCATGCCGCTCCGAGACTGGGGTCTCCAGATATAGGTCAAAACGTGGACCCGGGTAACCTTCGGATGTGTATGTACAATATGGATATCAAATGAAAGCTGTTGATAAGTGCTTTAATACGGGGTAATTTTCATACCTATTGATGACTAGGGTCTCGAAATATATGCCAAAACGTGGACCCGCCGTGTCTTTGCACCGAATTAAACCAAACTTACGCACATTGTTGAGTAAGTATTGAAAATGGATTTCGTAAAGTTTGGTTGTAATTCGGAGCACTGGCAACGGGTACAGCGTTCTTTTGAACCAGCCATAATGTTGCTTACGTTTTTAACGCTTGGGGCGGAACTGAACTGTCAAATTGACAGTGTGAGTTACAATGGGTCTATATTTCTTTCTGATTTGGATGCCATAAGGAAAAAACGTAAGTGCAACATGTAAAAATTGTTTGTGAATTTTTTTGGAGTGGATTTTGGAACAGTGAATAATTTCTTACGAAATTTGAGAATTTAATGTGAAATCCGAATGAAATTATGTGTTCTTGAAAAAAAAATTTTTTTCGTTTTTTTTTTTGAAAAATATAAATGGATAATGGTTAAAAAAGCTCCAATGCTTAATAAAACATATAAATTGAAACGAAAAATTCATGGATTATCAGGAAAAAAGACGATTGTTTATTCAAATGCGTTGATTTGAAATTTAAAAACAATCTTCTTTTTTTCCTGATTTTCAATTTATCTATACTAATATTATAAAGAGGAAAACTTTGTTTGTTTGTTTGTTTGTTTGTTTGTTTGTTTGTTTGTAACGAATAGGCTCAAAAACTACTGGACCGATTTTAAAAATTCTTTCACCATTAGAAAACTACATTATCCAGGAGTAACATGGATTACATTTTATTTTGGAAAAAAATAGGGTTCCGTAAGATATTTGGATTTTTCGGACACAAACTGAAAAAAATCTTATATATAAAATAAAGTCAACTTTTTGTGTGTGTTCGCTAACCGGCCGTGTCTGCACCGAATTAAACCAAACTTACACACATTGTTAAGAAGGTATTGAAGATGGTTTCCGTATACTTTGGATACCTATTGGTGGATAGGGCTCGAGATATAGGTCAAAACGTGGACCCGGGTAACCTTCGGATGTGTATGTACAATATGGGTATCAAATTGAAGCTGTTGGTGAATGCTTTAGTACAGAGTATTTTTCATGCCGCTCCGTGACTGGGGTCTCGAGATATAGGTCAAAACGTGAACCCGGGTAACCTTTGGTTGTGTATGTACAATATGGGTATCAAATGAAAGCTGTTGATAAGTGCTTTAATACGGGGTAATTTTCATACCTATTGATGACTAGGGTCTGGAAATATATGCCAAAATGTGGACCCGGCGTGTCTTTGCACCGAATTAAACGAAACTTACACACATTAATAAGTAGGTAATGAAGATGATTTCCGTATAGTTTGAATACCTATTGGTAGATAGGGTCTCGAGATATAGATCAAAACGTGGACCCGGGTAAACTTCGGATGTGTATGTACAATATGGGTATCAAATTGAAGCTGTTGGTGAATGCTTTAGTACAGAGTATTTTTCATGCCGCTCCGTGACTGGGGTCTCGAGATATAGGTCAAAACGTGGACCCGGGTAACCTTTGGTTGTGTATGTACAATATGGGTATCAAATGAAAGCTGTTGATAAGTGCTTTAATACGGGGTAATTTTCATACCTATTGATGACTAGGGTCTGGAAATATATGCCAAAATGTGGACCCGCCGTGTCTTTGCACCGAATTAAACGAAACTTACACACATTAATAAGTAGGTAATGAAGATGATTTCCGTATAGTTTGAATACCTATTGGTAGATAGGGTCTCGAGATATAGGTCAAAACGTGGACCCGGGTAAACTTCGGATGTGTATGTACAATATGGGTATTAAATTGAAGCCGTTGGTGAATGCTTTAGTACAGAGTATTTTTCATGCCGCTCCGTGACTGGGGTCTCGAGATATAGGTCAAAACGTGGACCAGGGTAACCTTTGGTTCTGTATGTACAATATGGGTATCAAATGAAATCTGTTGATAAGTGCTTTAATACGGGTAATTTTCGTACCTATTGATGACTAGGGTCTGGAAATATATGCCAAAACGTGGACCCGCCGTGTCTTTGCACCGAATTAAACCAAACTTACACACATTAATAAGTAGGTAATGAAGATGATTTCCGAATAGTTTGAATACCTATTGGTAGATAGGGTCTCGAGATATAGGTCAAAACGTGGACCCGGGTAAACTTCGGATGTGTATGTACAATATGGGTATCAAATTGAAGCTGTTGGTGAATGCTTTAGTACAGAGTATTTTTCATGCCGCTCCGTGACTGGGGTCTCGAGATATAGGTCAAAACGTGGACCCGGGTAACCTTTGGTTGTGTATGCACAATATGGGTATCAAATGAAGGCTGTTGATAAGTGCTTTAATACGGGGTAATTTTCATACCTATTGATGACTAGGGTCTGGAAATATATGCCAAAATTTGGACCCGCCATGTCTTTGCACCGAATTAAACCAAACTTACACACATTAATAAGTAGGTAATGAAGATGATTTCCGTATAGTTTGAATACCTATTGGTAGATAGGGTCTCGAGATATAGGTCAAAACGTGGACCCGGGTAACCTTCGGACGTGTATGTACAATATGGGTATCAAATGGAAGCTGTTGGTGAATGCCTTAGCTCAGAGTATTTTTCATGCCACTCCGTGACTAGGGTCTCGAGATAGAGACCCAAACGTGGAGCCTAGAATGTGTTTGTACAATATGGATATCAAATTGAAGCTGTTGGTGAATGCCTTAGTACAGAGTATTTTTCATGCCGCTCCGAGACTGGGGTCTCCAGATATAGGTCAAAACGTGGACCCGGGTAACCTTCGGATGTGTATGTACAATATGGATATCAAATGAAAGCTGTTGATAAGTGCTTTAATACGGGGTAATTTTCATACCTATTGATGACTAGGGTCTCGAAATATATGCCAAAACGTGGACCCGCCGTGTCTTTGCACCGAATTAAACCAAACTTACGCACATTGTTGAGTAAGTATTGAAAATGGATTTCGTAAAGTTTGGTTGTAATTCGGAGCACTGGCAACGGGTACAGCGTTCTTTTGAACCAGCCATAATGTTGCTTACGTTTTTAACGCTTGGGGCGGAACTGAACTGTCAAATTGACAGTGTGAGTTACAATGGGTCTATATTTCTTTCTGATTTGGATGCCATAAGGAAAAAACGTAAGTGCAACATGTAAAAATTGTTTGTGAATTTTTTTGGAGTGGATTTTGGAACAGTGAATAATTTCTTACGAAATTTGAGAATTTAATGTGAAATCCGAATGAAATTATGTGTTCTTGAAAAAAAAATTTTTTTTCGTTTTTTTTTTTGAAAAATATAAATGGATAATGGTTAAAAAAGCTCCAATGCTTAATAAAACATATAAATTGAAACGAAAAATTCATGGATTATCAGGAAAAAAGACGATTGTTTATTCAAATGCGTTGATTTGAAATTTAAAAACAATCTTCTTTTTTCCTGATTTTCAATTTATATTTTATATTTACTCAAAAACAAATAGAAAAACAAAAAATATTGTTTATGCCAAAGCGCTTGAATAAAGAATAAAGAAATAAATAATATGAAAATCATATATTTTCTGTTCTAAACCATATCTATTCTATTTTAGTGTGCCCAGCGAAGGGGGCCGGGTTTGCTAGTATTTTATATTTACTCAAAAACAAATAGAAAAACAAAAAATATTGTTTATGCAAAAGCGCTTGAATAAAGAATAAAGAAATAAATAATATGAAAATCATATATTTTCTGTTCTAAACCATATCTATTCTATTTTAGTGTGCCCAGCGAAGGGGGCCGGGTTTGCTAGTCTATATATATAAAATTCAAATTATGTATGTATCTATAGATCGACTTGCGTCCTAAACGAATAAACCGATCGTAACCAAATTTGAAACACGAACTGAATATCTTACCGGGATGGTCATAGGCTAAAAAATATTTTGATATATATAGGGGGCGTGGCACCTCCCATACAAATGGAGTTTTTAACAGTCCGTATTTCTGAAAGCATTTACGTTAGACCACTGAAATTTGGTAAGGGGTTATATGACATTAATCCTTACCACATCCAGAAAAACTGCGTATAACGAAAAAGCGGGCGTGGCACCTCCCATACAACTGGAATTTTTAACAGTCCGTATTTCTGGAAGTATTTACGTTAGACTACTGAAATTTGGTAAGGGGTTATATGACATTATTCCTTACTACATCCACAAAAACTGCGTATAACGAAAAAGGGGGCATGGCACCTCCCATACAACTGGAATTTTTAACAGTCCGTATTTCTGGAAGTATTTACGTTAGACTACTGAAATTTGGTAAGGGGTTATATGACATTAATCCTTACCACATCCACAAAAACTGCATATAACTAAAAAGGGGTAGTGGCACCTCCCATACAAATGGAATTTTTACCCGTCCGTATTTCTGGAAGTATTTACGTTAGACTACTGAAATTTGGTAAGGGGTTATATGACATTAATCCTTACCACATCCAAAAAAACTGCATATAACTAAAAAGGGGGAGTGGCACCTCCCATACAAATGGAATTTTTACCCGTCCGTATTTCTGGAAGTATTTACGTTAGACTACTGAAATTTGGTAAGGGGTTATATGACATTCATCCTTACCAGAAAAACTGCGTATAACGAAAAAGGGGGCATGGCACCTCCCATACAACTGGAATTTTTTATAGTCCATATCTCTGGAAGTATTTAGGCTAGACCAATGAAATTTGGGAAGGGGTTATATGAGGTTAATTCCTAACACCTCCAAAAAAACTGAGAAACACGAAAAAGGGGGCGTGACACCTCCTATACAAACGGGATTTTTCATACTGCATATTACTGGACGCATTTATGGTAGAATACCAAAAATTGGTAAAAAGTGTAATGAAGTTAGTATTTAGTACTCCTAGAAAAAATATGAGATTAGAGAAAAATGGGGGTTAGACCATTTGATATAGAAACGAATTTATATTATCAACGATAGAGGTATTGATGAATCGAATGCATTCTCTTATTGGGAAAGCTTTATCGGTAAGTAAACAGTCCAGCAATCTAAGCGAAATATCAATTTTATTTAAAAAAAATGCTTTAAAAACTACGCCATGCCTAGATAATAATGCCGGTTTAGCTACATAAATATTACACTCAAAGCTATATGATTACGTATGTAAGCTAAAATAGTTTTATTTTGAAATTAAATATGAAATAATCCAAATTAATAAAATAGCAAACCACATACATCAAATTGAAGTGCAAGTTTAACTAGCGGAAAATATTGACAGTGTACACCACAAGTTATAAAATCATCGTTTAATTGCCATCACTGTAAATATGTAAACAAAAAACAGCTGATGCATTCCATTGTAAATCTATATTCGCAAAAAGCTTTTAGAAGTGCAATCTTATAATTTAAAATTACTAAAATAATAATAAGCAATTCACCACTTATAATTAAGTTCACTTTCAAAAATTTAAAAAGGGGGTAAGAGTGTTTCTTTACCACCAAATTTAATTTATTTTCCTCCAGGTTTTTGTCAACTTATGTTATCAGTCGATGCTTTGATAGAAAGGGTATTTCCAAATATTTCAGTCAATCACACAAACTATAGATGGCTTCGAGAAAGGGCGATTTTGGCACCTAAGAAGGACGATGTAAATGTCATTAATTCCAAAATTCAAGAAATACTACCAGGAACTGTCACAACTTATCATTCCATTGACACAGTCGTCGAAAAATCCTAGGCTGTTCATTATCCCGCTGAGTTTCTTAACTCCTTGGACCCATCAGGAATTTCTCCTCATCGACTGATGCTTAAAAAGGGGGGCCATGATAATTATGCTGCGTAATTTGGATCCTCCACGTTTATGCAATGGCACAAGGCTAATCATCACGAAACTTTTACCGAATGTTATAGAAGCTATGGTTTTATCAGGAAATTTTGAAAGCCACAAAGTTTTCATACCAAGAATTCAAATGATACCGACGGATATACCTTTCAATTTTAAACGCCTCCAATTTCCTATTAGACTGGCTTTCGCAATGTCCATAAATAAAGCTCAGGGACAATCATTAGCTGTAGTAGGAGTCAATCTAACCAACTCATGTTTTACCCATGGCCAATTATATGTAGCCTGCTCCAGAGTTGGCGCACCAAAAAACCTTTTTATTTATACTCAAAATAATATAACAAAAAATGTCGTATATCCGATCGTTTTAAATAATACCTAAACTGACTTAAAAAAGTTAAAGTGGTTTTATTTACATTGCATACTTTTTGATAGAAATGTGGGGTGAAACTCACGGGTATAAGCTAGAACTCCCAAAAAAATTGTTTTTTTTTTGCTTGCATTTTCGTAAAGTATAATATTTTAAAATAAAAATTTCAAGTGAATCCAATAAAAACTTTTCGGGTTATTCAACAATTAACAAAGGGCGTTCGTGCACTCGATAAATCGATAGCAAAACTTTAAATGCGTTTTTCTCAAAACTAAGTTTCTAAAACTGGTGATCACTGTAACTTAGAAACCGCTTGGTAGATTTCAATAAAATTTATACTGCTTTGAACTCGTGCCTGATCGAAGGATTTTTTTTTCCAAAAATTTCGGTTTTTTTTTAAACAATTAATTCTCGGGTTTCATCTCGAAAACTTAAAAAATATTTCCTGAGGCCGCCATATTGTTAACTAAAAAAAAAGCTTCGATCAGACACAAGATTATCTATTAATAATACTAATTTCTCTTAAGCGATTGATTTAAGATGAGTCTCCAAGGACTTGTGATGATCACCGTATGGGACATCTGAAGAAACGGGTCCACACAAACTGCGATAACTTTTACAAATATCAATTTTGTTTTTGAAATTTTGCTAAACTCAAGTCGGAACATGATGTATTAATGCCGCGCTTTTGACTACCCCTACCCTTAAATTAAATTAAATTGAGTTCCTACTGTAAACTGCCTTTTTGACTGATTTACCTATTATTATTTATTTCATATATTAAAAAATATGCTATAACCTCTGCTAAGTCATTTTATGAACACTTGAAAGTAGTGACCTTGCACTACATTAAATTCCCTCATGGCAACTCAATATTACTTGACGGCCTGCCAATGGCAGTGATACCGGCAACGGCAACATATTAAACATTACTATCCGCTTCCGGTTAGTTTGGAACTTTGGCAACACCCAATGGCACTGACTACTGCATCACTCAACTATGCAGTGTGTACTTTTGCGTATGTATGTATGCATGTAACTACATATTTGGATAGAAATTTTCACGTATGTACTTATATGATAGAGCGAAGAGTAATCTAGTCTCATATGCCACGTGAAAAACGTACGTACGCGTGTATGTGTGCATGAATATGTGGAAAAATGCACACCTTGAAATAGTACGAAAACACCTTGGGCAACTTTTGCTGAATGTTTAGTGCAATATTCGAGGTGCTTGCGGACATTTTATTGGCTATCGCTATGTGAAAGCTTAGCAATTTTGTTGATATTCTCTGAATGAATGGACTAAATATTTACTTATTTGAAAATACTTGTATGATTCTCTAAAATTTGTGACTTATGGGCTCTCTGTTTAGCATAGAGAATTACATTAATTTCTGTTTCCAAACATTTCGCCGATATCTGGCATTTTCTACCATCCAGTTTTATTAAGAAGAGTTAACAGATTTCCAGTCTAAGGCAATGTTTTTTGAGGCGAGATCTACGCAATTGATGTGTTAAACATGAGAACCTCACTCGTGGAAAACTCAATTTCTCTGTACAAATACCTAAAACGGAAGTTTTCTCTTAGCCTAATTGGAAGAGTCTGCAAAGACTAACTCCAAACGTATGCCCCGAAGCATCAGGGCTCCGTTCGAGAGGCATTTGAACATGATAACATTTGTATACTTGGTACAAATGAGGTGACAATCATATTTAAGAAGGGAGACCGTAGCCCACCTGGTATATCGACTAGACATTACACTTTCCGATTACATGCTGCTGTGAGCCATGCCGAAGGATTTAACTGCTCCTTGATGAGATTCTCAAAGGTCATGCAAATTTTTCGAAAAGGAAACCAAAAATGGTTTGAAATATGCAGGGAAGTAGGAGGGTAGGCTAGCCTTAGATAATATTTAAAATAAATGAATAGTTTATTTGCTACGAGTAATGCTCGTAATGCTTATAATGCTTATAATTTATGCTCCCATAGTTTACTAGCTGATGGTTCCCATTTTTTTAGAAAAAAAAGTCTGACTTCACAACTGGGGTACTTACCTAACAAAAGCTGTTTATTTTACTTTAGCAGTTCATTGGTGGGTTCGAAAGTGATGGAGGAAATATTACAAAAATTGTGGTTGTGGACTTACCTGTAAGAAAAGGAAAAAGATAAATATTTCATTAGTAAATAGTTTGAAAAAGTATTTGGGGATATATAAAAAGGGTGATTTTTTGTGAATACTACAGCTGCACTCATACTGATGATATATATTGCCTTTCTATCAGTGGCACAGAAAGGCAAATATAACTTTAAGTAATATAAGTCAAAACTCAAGAACTAAGAATTTTATTTTTTATTTTATTTTCATAACTTAAAGTTTACAAAGTCAAAAACTCAAGAACTAAGAATTTTATATTTTATTTTCATTTTTATTTATTTTATAGTTTTTATTTTTAATTTTTTATCTTTACTACTAAGTTGTATAGTACAAACTACCTTACAGACTAGTCAAAAATATAAAAAACAAGCTTAGTTGCATATTTAATATAAAAAGTCTTCCAAAAAATGCGCCTAGATTTTGTTTTAAAATAAAACCAGTATAAATTTAGATTCACTATTTTTGATCAAAGTGTAGCTCTCAACAACTATATGTGAAGAAAGACATAATTCAAATATCCGCCATGAGCACGTCTACAGCTAACAGGCACCAAACAGTCGATTCTTCTTCGGTTATTTAAGACAATTCCTGTTTATAACAATACATAATATTTGGCTAACTTTTACTGTACTTCAGTGGATCTGGATGTCCAGCACTCCAGGCATCTCTTCGGTGGCCGCCCGGCTGATCTAGTGTGAATTATTCTGCCGTTCATCGCCATACTTTCCATGACCTTTATGGATGCCGTTCTGGGCCCTCCGGAATTAATGCAGAAAGTAGTCCCGGGAAGGCGGAATTAATGCAGAAATTTGTCCCGGGAAGGGTGTCTCCCCAGAAGGAGAATAGGGATTGTTCTAGTGGCCCCACCACCCGACACAGTAGTCGACGATCACTGGCACTGCAAAGACATTTTGAACACTACCTCACCCGTCAAAAAAAAAAAATATATATATTAGTATTTTCGTATTCATTTTGTGGGCCTCCCTACGAAAAGCAAAAAAAAAAAAATCTTTGAAGGTACAAGACGTGAAAAAATTGTAACAGCCTCACTTGGAATTGCATTTCAAAAGCTTACAATTTATTTATCTATGACATTCAAATGGATTACGCCGTACACTGCGCCTGCAAGTATGCTTTCATCTCATGGCAAATGATTCATTAATCAATGCTGGAATTCTCATTTGCATTTTTTATTGCACTGGCAGGGAGAAAAAAGGTAAAAAGAAATCGAGAAAACCACTTCCTTCGGTAATAATATTTATTCAATTGTAAGCTTTCCAGCCTATAAGTTACCAATTCCATATTACATAAATATTTCTATAGCAGCTTGGCCCATTTCAATGTCATTAGCATCACGCCACATACACCAAATGAGTTCGCTTTGGCATTTAAATTTGTTTCGATGCATAAAAATATACTAAATTTTCTTTGTTTCACAGAGAAGAAAGCCTCTAAGTATGCAATAAAGTATAAAGTATATGTGGATTTTCATATTTTTGTATTTACAAAAATTTCATACGCACCCAAAACAACTTTAGCGACTATTTCGCAGGACGCCTTAAAAGCATAGCCAAAAACAACCAAAAGCGTAAGAGAAAAAACCATAAACACTAATCGTATATTAACTCAATACGAAGTAGGGTGTATGTGTGTGGACGTGAATGTGGGCGCACGCTGTTGGCTATATAAAATTTCTACTTTCTCGTTAAATTTCGAAAGTAATCTAATAAATATTGATTTTCATTCGTCATCGCAACGTCAGCCGCGCACAAATATACAACCGCACACACACACTCACGTAGACTTGCATGTATGCTGATATGTACACCGAGTGCCTTCGGACTGGCAACACTATCAATAATATGATCGAGCGACAAGCAAAAAACAACAATAGCAACGGGTAGAAAAAAAATGTAGTAAAGGAAGTCAGTGCCTTTCAACTACGATGACGACAAAGTGACTGTGACGGTGTGGGTGCTGTCGGAGGCATGGCGCAGTGGTGCGGTGATGGGGCGGGGGCGCAACAGTCATAGTAGTAATTTGATATACTCAACCAACAACAATAACAGCAACTAAGAGAATATGCGCTGGACACACTGAATGACAGCGGAATGTATTTACATACACACATACATATCTGGCCTGTGAAATAGAGCGTAGAAGGCAAAGTCGAAATTCGAAGCCAAAAGGGATGAAATCATTCGTTCATTCAATTATTCAAATGTCCTTTGAACTATAAAAATACATGACACTAATAAAAATAACGAAACGAATGAGCCAATAAACGTATGAAGGACACAACAAAACAGCGATAGCACGACATGCACACCAACATATGCACAAACAGAATAGAATATGCATACATACAAACACAGATACATACATGCACATGGCCCTATGACTGTGGATGTGCCCGTAGTAGCTGGCAGTGAGCGATGATCGAACGAGTGGCCAGCAGCTACAACTCAAAAGTGGACAATGATTGCGCACCACAGAGGAAGAATGCAGAGAGAGAGAGGTAAAGAGAGAGCGAATTGCTTAGACGACGGCTGAAATGTGGAAATGTGTGATAAGCCCGGAAACGAACACAGCATGATAGAAATATTATGGCGCAGCGCCGGAAAGCAGACTACCCAAGCAAGTATATGCATATGTGTGTGTGTGTGTGTTTATTAGGGCGTAGCATAAAAATTGATATATGCTCATTGGGATAGCGAGACGACAGCAATAGAAGACTAACTATAAGCTCAACAGCAATTTGTTAGAGCCAACACACATTCGCCAGCGACAATAGAAATAGTTGGCGTGGCACGACGCCGTAAAGTAGACAAGCGCATACGTACGCTCGCACACACAAGTGCACACACATTTATCACATGTTTGTTGGTCATGTAAATTCGACCACTTTAAAGCTCACCGGCGAATTTTATTGCATTTTTATGTTGAGGTCGGGTTTCGAAAAGCCAAAAAAAAAGGAAAAAACAAAACAAAAAATAAGCGCTTCACTACAATTTATCTAAACTTTATGCATATTTAAAAACGTGTAGTTCGCTTTTAGGTGCCATCAAGCTAGATAGGTAAAAAAAAAACAAACGAAGCGAAGAGTAAAAACCCAACTCCCACACATACAAATGGGTCAGCGCACCACATGTTATGTGCCTCTCGGGAGCCAATCGCATATTCAATGAGTTTCACATCTATGTAAGTGTATAAGTGTGCATGCGGTTACTCACACGCCGTATACTATATGTATATATGGGGGTTTGTTGGTGTATGCTGTGACGCTGGTTTCTTTCGCCACTTGCATTAGCTAAATTAAGTTTAATATGTGATAGCGTGCCTGCGTTTTTCTACTCAAGACCAGCTCGCACTTTGCAAGTGAAACTAAGTTAATATTTACGCTAAAAAGTAGGCTAAAAATAAATTTTACACGTCAGACGTGTGCTTTTTTACGATATTTGTAATAGAATATGGTAAAATAGTGAACAGCAGCAAGTTTCATGCTAGTAATTTATTGAAAAGCATACTTTTAAATAAATTGATGCATGTGTGGAGGCGCTAAATAAATAATTCGAGAAATCAGCTGTGCCTCTTAGTAAAGCGTTTTTCAGTAAGAGCGCTTCAACTGTTTTTTTGAATAAAACACAAACGGTTTGACTTTTTTAACTAATTTTCTTTTTTATTATCGAGTTTGAACATATACATTTAAGTATGAAATTCGATTTTTTTTGCATGACCACCGCGTGCACGTTTTACGAAGTCCAATCGTTGAACCCAATTTTCGACCACTCTTTTGCATAAATCGCGGAAACTCCAGCAATTTCGCGTTCAATATTGGCTCTGAGCTCACAAATCGTCGCCGGCTTGTTACTATAGACCAATGACTTCACATAACCCCAAAGAAAATAGTCTAGAGGCGTCAAATCACACGAACGCGGCGGCCATTCGACCGATCCATTTCTGGAAATAATGCGCTCATCGAACTTACTTTTCAACAAATCAATTGTAGCGTGTGCTGTGTGGCTTGTGGCCCCGTCCTGTTGAAACCACATGTCGTCTAAGTCCATACCATTCAATTGCGGTCAAAAATAATCGTTTATCATGTCGCGGTATCGATTTCCATTCACAGTAACATGGCGATCGTTCTCGTCAACGAAAAAATATGGGCCAATTACGCCGCCGGCATGTAAACCGCACCAAACAGTGATTTTTTCGGGATGCAACGGTGCCTCATGAATCACGTGTGGATTGCTTTCTGCCCAGTAACGCTTGTTGCTTGTTGACAAACCCATTGAGCCAAAAGTGAGCTTCATCACTGAAGATGATTTTTTGGAAAATTTACAAATTTTCATAAAAAATTTGCACGATTATTTTCATAAAAAATTTGAACGATTTCCAATCGTTGCTCAAGTGTGTATGATGGATGAAATGTATACTAATGAAATTTACAAATGGCAAGCGAAAAATAAAAAATATTGCGTCGTTCGCCCTCCCTATCGGAAAAAAGTTGAAGCGCACCTATTGAAAAACGCTATAGTATGG
>JAYXIM010018424.1:0-15766 GCA_037575425.1 Anastrepha fraterculus | reverse complement strand
AAAAATAATGAAAGTTATGCCGAATTTTATACTGCACACATTTCCTGTGAGAATTTAGAGCAAACTGCTTGTTTATGGGCCTCCATCGCCAGTTTAGCAGCACTGCCTTGCTGGATGTTTCGTTTTTATGCACGCGCATTAGTAAGGAAAAATTACATTAGCACAAAGATTACCACCACAACGATAACAAATTTCATGAATCGAAAATCGACGTTTTACAGCATCGTAACCAATTCATAAAATACGTGCTTTCCAAAGCATATATTTAAGATGCATAGCGGCTTTTAAAACTGTGATAGGTTGTATCGTGTAATTGACATAACAGCCTTTTGAGGCTGTGTACACCTTAAATGAAGCCCTTTTCTCAGTCGCAGTGGTTAGTAAAAAAGAAAATTACGCTAAGTATACCTGGATTTTAGTTATTACAAAAATAAATAAATTTAATTACACTTCTTCATTGAGCAGGTTTCTTCCGTCGCAAAAAAAAATATATATTTAAAGGCCCAAGTACATCCTTATTTATGCAGCCACCTTCCATAACTCCCACACCTTTCTGCATCCCACGCCTAAGCTCTGCATTATGTATAAACACGTGTCAATGCTGACAGCTAAAACTTTTCGATGTGACAACTACAGCCGAAGTTAGCGAGTTTAGCTCAAAAGAAGCAGACTGAAAGAAAAAAATGTCAGAATCCCGGAAAACTAACGAAAGCACAAATAATATCAACTAGCATGGAAAGTGAGGGCGCAGAAGAGCGAAAAAGTGCGGCCAACAAATATAAACGAAACTTTTTAATGATGTAGAGTGCTAAGTTTTGCAATTCCCAATAGACAGGCGACCACAGCAGAAAGTAAGCAACATAAAATGGGCATAAAAATAAAAATAAATGCAACAGCAAAGTCAAGCAAGCAAATACGGGAAAAAGAAATAGTGGCAATGGAAACTTCATAGGAAGACACGCACATGTCAGGCGCGCACCTAAAAAGAAATATGTTGTAATAAAAAAAAACAATTTACGCCTTTTGCCATAAGCAGGCCTGTATGGGTGTATGTAATGTAAGCATACGTATTTGCCTCTAAGATATCTTCTCAATTGACCTTTTACTTTTTTAAGTTCGCTACGCTTTCCACATTGGTGTTGTTCAATTTTGCTATACAACTTTTTTTTCTAATTTTTTATATATTTTTTGGTGAATTTATAGGAAAACTTAGATGTGTAGATATGCATCGTGGTTAACCGAAAAGTTTTCGCCTCCCATTTTAATGATGATATACGATATACCTGTCAAACCGCTGGTCAATGAACTACCTTTATTTGGGGGAGGAAAGAATTGGGTAGAGTCTTCACAAAAGTTGGTGTAATGGCTGATTGAGTACGACATTTTTTTTCTGGAAAACATTTCACTTACACTCTAACTCTTCAAGAAGGTGCTTAGCAGGGATCCAAAATTTGTGCACAGCTTTGAAACAACCCTTATTGTGTGTTAAGTTTAGCTTCTTGGAAAATTTTTGGTGTGTGACTTTTGTAAATCTCGATATTCAGGGTTTTTAAAATAAAAATTCCGGTATCCCGAGAATTTTCGCGAAATTCCGGGGTTCAAAGTTTATATTAAAATAGTTGAAAATGTAATATTAATCCCTGTGGTAGCTATTGCATATAATGGTAATAGTTTATTTACCCCTTATCACCCTCGTGCATATTCCGTTTGTTATAAGAAATTTAAAAAACAACTTCCAGATTACTGGAATTACTTGACTTCGAGTCCAGACCAAAGGAA
This sequence comes from Anastrepha fraterculus, assembly GCA_037575425.1. NCBI lineage: Eukaryota > Metazoa > Arthropoda > Insecta > Diptera > Tephritidae > Anastrepha > Anastrepha fraterculus. The sequence goes on along the minus strand of JAYXIM010018424.1, from coordinate 13,987 downwards.
AAATAGTCATGGTCACGTTGGTCGCCGGTAGTGTAATACAGTTTGATATAATTTTACGGTAAACTAAGCTATAAAATTAATGAAAATTAACACACACAAAAAAAATGTAATCAAATCTTGTCAAAAATCGCTACTAATTTCTTTCTATCTGTTTTACCTATCAGTACATACTCATAGTCATTCAATATAAGTTTACTATGTTAATCTCCATATCTCGTGGTTTAAAATATTCATTTCGGGATCCCGGATTTTCGGGATTATTAATTTACACCAAAATAGTGTATTTTTGCCATGAAAATGCTCTTCATAAAAAATATATCTGCCGTTCAGAGTCCGCTTAAAACTACACGTCCAGCTCCATTTGTGGAACAGCATCAAGACGCACACCTCAAATAGAAGAAGGAGCTCGGCTAAGAACCTAACAGAAGTGTATGCGCCAATTATTTATTTATTAGTTTTTCATCAGAAAATTGAATCTTAATTGTCATGGTTGCTATAGCAATCATTGCACAAAATGTTTAAAATGTGGTATTCTGATTATTCTTACAAATCGTGTGTACTAAGACTTCGGATATTATAGGAGGGTTAAAATATTTATTTGTGCAGACCATCGACGGAAGATCATTGCCAATGAACGTGATTTTATATGGGTGTAATAAAAGAGACAGTAGCAAAAAATTAAGATATATTTTTTAAATTAAGTATGCAGAATCCACGGGTTTGGTGTGAGAAAAAACATTCTTCTTCTTAATTCGTGCCATAACCGCTTACGCGATTTTGGCCGAGTTCAACAAAGCGCGCCAGTCGTTTCTTTCTCGTATTAACCGGCACCAATTGGACACACCAAGTGAAGCCAAGTCCTTCTCTATCTGATCTTTCCAACGCAGAGGAGGCCTTTCTCTTCCTCTACTACCACCAGCTGGTACATTCTTCTTCTTCTTAATTGGCGCTATAACCGCTTACGCGATTTTGGCCGAGTTTAACAAAGCGCGCCAGTCGTTTCTTTCTCGTGCTAACCGGCGCCAGTTGGACACAGCAAGTGAAGCTAAGTCCTTCTCCACCTGATCTTTCCAACGCAGAGGAGGCCGCCCTCTTCCTCTGCTACCACCAGCTGGTACCGCATCGAATACTTTCAAAGCCGGAGCGTTTGTATCCATTCGGACGACATGACCCAGCCAACGTAGCCGCTGGATCTTTATTCGCTGCGCTATGTCTATGTCGTCGTAAAGCTCATACAGCTCATCGTTCCATCGTCTGCGATATTCGCCGTTGCCAACGTGCAAAGGTCTAAAAATCTTACGCAGAATCTTTCTCTCGAACACTCCAAGCGTCGCTTCATCGGATGTTGTCATCGTCCAAGCTTCTGCGCCATACGTTAGGACGGGCATGATGAGAGTCTTGTAGAGTGTTAGTTTTGTTCGTCATTACAGCTCCGAAATTGGCGCTGTGCGTCATGTTGCGTAATTATTTTATATCTTACTTTTCATTAGTTCATCTGTAATTTCAGGTATTTCTCCAAATTGCAGTATAGCCAATATATTCCATGCTCCAAGTCTCAAATCATAGCTCTTTAAACTTTGCACGGGTCGGCATCGAAGTCCATTTCCTATTCGAGGCTGTTTTTCACGTCGTGAGACAAACAGGCATTTGACAGTATAGACAAAAATATAGACGCTCAAAACAAATGATGTACTTCTAATGGCGTCTCGTAAGGAAAATCAAAGACAATTTTCGAAGACAAACTGCAATATGTTTTATCTAGGCCCAACGGATTACATGAATTGGGCGAAATGCTTTTATTTTAACACCGATTAGAGGAAGAGTTGGTTAAATGACATCGAAGAAGTTAAAGAAATGAACGTACATAACTGGAGAGATGAAACCATGGAAAGAATAAAGTGCAAACAAATTGTTGATGGAGCTATGGTCCACCACGGATTGTGAAGCTAAGAAGATAGAAGATATACTACTGTTTGCAAAAAGTAAGGTGAATTTGGTTGTAAAATGAAAACTCTTTATTTATTCTTGTAAATCAATTTCATCCCCTTCAAAATAATCCCCTCTCGATGAAATACACTTATGCCAACGATTTTTCCAATCCCCGAAACATGGCAAATAGTCCATTTCCGGTATAGCCATCAGCACCTTCTTCGATTCAGTTTTTATCTCCTCAATCGACTCGAAACGCGTTCCACGGAGTGGTCTCTTGAGTTTTGGGAATAGCCAGAAGTCATACGGAGCCAAATCAGGTGAATATAGTGGTTGCGGAACGGTATGCGTGGAATTTTTGGCGAAATGGTCACGCAGAACGAGTGCAGTGTGAGACGGTGCATTATCGTGATGCAAAAACCAAGAGTTGTTGGCCCATAATTCTTTTCTTTTTAGACGAATCGCTTCACGTAAACGACGCATAACGCTCAAATAATATTCCTTATTAACAGTTTGGCCAGGTGGAAGGAATTCATAGTGCACCACACCACGAAAATCGAAAAAAACTGTCATCACGACCTTTATTTTTGAACGACTTTGACTTGTTCTTTTCGGTCTGGCTTCGCCTTTAGCATGATATTCGCTTGATTGGTCGGTTGTTTCAGGGTCGCAAGCATAAATCCAAGTCTCATCTCCCGTAATGATGCATTTGAGTTTGTTCTGATAGTCTGAAAGCATTGTTTCACACACATCAACGCGACGACTTTTTTCCAAGAAATTGAGAGTTTTCGGTGCCAAACGAGATTTGACTTTTCGTAGGTCCAAATGGTCTTTCAAAATGGTTTTCACAGATCCTTCTGATATTCCGATCATATCAGTAAGGTCTTTAACAGTCAACCGACGGTTTTTGAGCACTAACTCCTTCACTTTATTGACGTGTTGGTTATCTGTTGACGTCGATGGTCGTCCGGAGCGCTCCAAGTCATCAACACGTTCTCGACCCTCTTTGACGTCTTTGTACCACTTATAAACAATTTTCTGCGACATGGTCGAATCACCAAAAGCCTTCTGCAACATGCTAAACGTTTCCTCAGCCGAAATTTCATTCCGCAAACAAAATTTGATGTCACTTCTCTGCTCAATCAAATCAGATCAAATCATTGTAAAAATGATTTAGTGCACTCTTGGTCGTTTGGTAAACATAAGCGTAAATATATATTACTGATAATGACATTCATATGAAAGTTGGCCCAGATGTTCCTAACAGTGCTGCCAACTCATGAAAAAGGTAACTAGAGCGAAATTTTAATCCCGCGAAGTTTGACAAATAAATTCCCCTTACTTTTTGCCCACAGTAGTATTATTTTTCAATCATTTTATATTTCTCATTCACCAGAGGTTTATAATATTAGGCGAATACAAATCAGTTGGCAAAGGTAGTCGTTTACTATAAAATGCATATAATCAGTGTAACAAACTTACAAGTATACAGTGATGTTCAAAATTAAACCAGTGTGACATATAACCCAGTCTTAACAGTTTATTAAAAAAAATTATAAAAATATAGTTTTTACTGCGAAAATGCCATATAACTCAAAGTTTCAAGGCTTATACAGAATAAAACAAAATCGAAACATTTTCATCAAAACTTCAAGTGACTAAAAAATTTCATTTACTTTTGAGCTGCAGAGCATTTTCTTTCACTTCTACTTTAAATTTTTTTGTCTTCTTTTTTTGGTGACTCTGCTTGCATTTTTTTCTCGTAAAATTCAACGAATGGTTGTAGGAAAGGAAATTAATTTTAAAAAAATTGTCAAAATATGCCAGTATGTTTCGCTGCTATTGTTTTGACTGCCATTCGGGAATTTTCAAGAAGGATTTTTAAGCCGGTTTGATTCTATCGAAAGACCCATAAGAATGCAATATTTTAAAACACATTCAAAAAAAAATATTGAAAAGAAATAAGAATAGAAAAGCGATGCGAAAAATTATATGCTTGATTATTTGAATCCAAGCAACTATAATTGGTGAGGATTGATCGAGCGCATGCCTTTAAAAACTCGGTGAAATTTAACTTAATTTTGCGAGTAGTTGCTGTTATTGCATTTATCACCCTACCTAGTAGGTAATAGTCAAAACAACGCTAGCACTGCTATTGCACCACGCTATGGGCGTGCCCTGTGTGCAGCGCATAAAACACTTGCTCAACGTGCGCGCCTGTAAGTGTGCTACTATAGACAGCCCACCCAGCAACAAGACACTCATCAAACGGCATGTTTTTTTTTTCTTTCTTCTACTTGTATTTGCTCTACAGCGCAGTCTCACACCACGCCATATGTAAGAGGTTGCTTGATTATAATTCTTTATTTGCACGTATATTTCGCAAGCTTTATTTTATTATTTTTGTAATTTATTTTATTTTTATAGGTTTTTACTACTTTTTTGTGATTTTTTTTTACTATTCTCCAACCTCTATTCCAACTTTTTGCCACTTCTCAAAATTCTTCCTGCCCTCTTCCTCTACTTAGTATTATTTTGCCAACAACCCCTGCCACAACGTTGCACAAATGCAGTGCAAACTATTGCGCCATGGCAAGCGGCAGGGGAGACTTCACTAAAGCATTGCAGAGAACAGAAAAAAGCCCTTAGCCACATTCATTGCTTTGTTGTTTCTTTTCTTTTTGTTTTTTTTTTGTTCCTTTCAAATGCTCGTTCCGGCGTGCTTTGCGCCGTTTTTGTTGCCGCTGAAGCGCAGTAGGCGGCCTACAGCAGCACCCAACGAAGGCACTGGATGACGTTTTTTTGATTTTTTGTTGTTTTTATGATATGTCAGTAGTAGTAGCCCAACAATCTTGTGTTGTTATTGTAGCAATGTTTTTTTTTTTAATTTGGTTTTGTTGCTTTTATTACAACTATTATTGCCCAGTGCCTCCACCCACTTTTTGCGCTCTACTGCGCTGGTCTGCTCCAATACATTCACCTACTTACTACATGCATGCATGCATGCAAATACGTATACACGTTTCTATTTGTGTAGATCCGCGTGTGTGTGTGTGTGTGTCTTTTCTATTATGCGCTCGTTTATTACATTCTCAACTGGATGCAATTTTTTTCTTCTTCCACCCGTTGCCTTCTCTTTCATATTATTCATCCTTTCGACTTTTCATGCTTTGCCAAGCGTAGCTTAGGCGTTACACCTAAATTTATGCACTGAATTTTTTCGCAAAGCATCAAGCACATATGTCAGCGTTTGTTTGTCAGGGTTCGCAAAAAAGGTAAAATGGTAATATGGAAGAAACTAAGCAAATTCAATGGTAATTGTGCCTATTTTTTTACTAAGTTTTTTTATTTTTACACTGCAGTAGGTGTTGAACCACAATCAGGTTGGGTGTTGCTATTTGTTTTAAGTTTTAAGTTTAAAGTTTTTAAGGGTGTTAATTTGTTTTTGTGTTTTATTTCTGTGTTGGAATTACTTGACGCTATAGCTTTTAGTTACGATAGTTAGTGGCTTTTTCATACTTTCATGTTGATTAATTTTGTTCCCCCTTTTCTATTGTTAATTTTGTTTTCCTTTATATTTATCACTTTGCGATATGGCTTTATTTATTTAAAATTTTATCTAAAGTTAAAATGTTTTTTTTTATATTGCTTTGCTTTCTAATCTAAATATAATTTATATATAACTGTAATTTACTTATAATTTTTACTTCACTTATTTTTTATTTATTTATTCATTTTTTGTTGCAACTTTTAGTAGCTTTGTTAACTTTTTATATCAATTTATTTCCATTTTGTTTTTTTTTGTTTTTTTTGCTTTTACTTTTTTATAATTTTATTTATTTTTTATTTATTTAATATTTGAAAAGTTTTTCTCTTATAGTTTGTAATGATATAAAATTTTATTTAAGGTTACTAATTTTTTTATACTACTTTGCTTTCTAAAATTTTTCTTTTTTTCTTTTTATTTATTGTTTTTGTTTATTTATTCGTTCCTTATTGCAACTTTTAGCAGTTTTGTTAATTTCTTATGTAAGTTTATTTCATTTCTTTTTTTGTATTTTATTCTCCGCTTTCGGTAGTTTTTTTTAATTTTTTTGTCTTATAAGTTTTAATTATTTAAAATTTAATTTGATCTAACTATTTTTTTTTTCTTTTTATATTGCCTTTGCTTTCAAAAATTTTTATTTTATTTTATTTTCTAATTTTATTTAATATTTTGTTTTTAATTATTCGTTTCTTATTGCGAATTTTAGTAGTTTTGTTAATCTTTTATGCTTATTTCATGTTTTATTTTAATTTTTTTGTTTTCCTTTTTTAGTTTATTTATGCTCGTTCCTTTATTTTTAATTTTTAATATAAATTTTTTTCCCTATAGCTTTTAATTATTTAAAATTCAATTTAAAGTCACTAAAAAAAGAGGAAAATTATTTTAATTTGCTTTATTATTTTTATGTTGTTAATTTTTTTCTTGATAATGTATTCGTTTTTTATTGCGATTTCTAGTAGTTTTGCTAATTTTTTATTTTAAGTTCTGATTTGTATGTAATTTTTATATGTATTTATATTCTTTCTTTTTGACTTTTAACGCTATTATATTGCAGTGGCTTTGTTTATTTTCTTTAGTTAAGTTTGTTTTATATTATTAGTATATTTCTTCTTTTCTTGCTTTGCAAATATTTGTTTAGTGTTTTAATACTGATAAGTGACAACACTGTAATATTTCTTTGCGATTGCAAGTAGCCTTGTTTTTTTCTTTTATTTCATTTTATTTTATTTTATTTTTGAAATACTAATTTTGAAAACTTTTAACGCTCTAATTTTCTACTGCGTTTCCTACTTGTAGTAGCCTATAGAAGATTTTAAAATTTTTTCTTTGGTTTTGCTTGGCAAATATTTAAAATTTTTTTCTTTTTAATTTTGAAAAGCTTCAATGCACTATTCCGTTATTGCAATCTTTTTTATGATATATTTTTTAATTTATACTTCAACTGTTTTTTATGTTAGATTTTTTTATGTTAAATCTTTTATATTTTATATTTATATTGCTTTGCTTAAAAAAATGTGTTTGTTTTTATTGCTAGTCTTTGCCTTAGTTGCCTTTGTTTTTAGTTTTTTCCTTTCGAAAATGTTTAACTCTATGTTTTTTATGTTTCTATTACGGCCGCCGTAGCCGAATGGGTTGGTGCGTGACTACCATTCGGAATTCACAGAGAGAACGTAGGTTTGAATCTCGGGGAAGCAGCAAAATTAAGAAAAAACATTTTTCTAATAGCGGTCGCCACTTGGCAGGCAATGGCAAGCCTCCGAGTATATTTCTGCCATGAAAAAGCTTCTCATAAAAAAAATATCTGCTCAAGACGCACACCACAAATAAGAGGAGGAGCTCGGCCAAACAGCCAAAAAGGGTGTACGTGCCAATTATATATATATCGCGAGGGCTAGTAGCTTTATTGAATTTTTCTGCCAAATTTGTTTTTGTTCGTTATTTGCAGTTTTTGCTTGAAAAATAGCTTTTCTAATTCTAATGACTTTGTTGATTTTTGATGATCAATTTTTTTTTTCCTTCAAGCATTTTTTTATATATAAATATTTTTTTGTTTTTAGTTAGTTTTTTTTATTTGAAAAAATGGCAACGTTGTAATATTCTTATATATCTGCAAATTTTAGTTATGAGTATTTTCAGCGCTATAGTTTTCTATTCTGATAAATATTATTTGTGTTTAGTTTTTCCCATTTTGAAAATTTTCTACATTATAATATTCTATAAAGATTGCCATTGATTGTTGATTTTTGAATTTTTTTGATAATTTTTGTTTTTTAATTGTTTGCATTGCGATTGCTAGTTGCTTGTTTTTTTTTTTTAATTTTTTGTAATATTATTTTTAATATTTACATTTTTCTGCTTTATAATTTTTTATATTATTATTTTGTAGCATTTGCTAGTAGTTTCTTTAATTTTTTATTTGTTTTTGTATTTATATATATTTTTAATTCTGTATTTTAATTCTCTTCGCTTCTCTTGGTCTTACTCCCACTTGCCCTACTGATAGGCCCATTTTGTTGCTTTTGCTGCCAAAAGGCCCGTACAATTTGCAGTCATGCGCCTACTGCCATCCCTACTTACCATGCCAACAACCCCTAAAAATATGCCAACATCCATACAAACACTTGTTAAGCTTGCAAATAAGTTCGGTACATTTTGTTATATGTTGCTTGCTGAATTTAGGTTTGCTACAGTTGTTGTTACAAATGTATTTCATTTTGGTTGCATATATTTTTGGGAGGGATTTTGATGATTTCTCTATGTTTACGCCTCCTGATGACATGATACCCTCTTTTATGACTAAGTCAATGCTTTGATAATAAATTTTATTTTAAGCGCTTAAAAAGTTTGAAAAAAATATGTTTGCAACAGTTTCGTCAGAGCAAAAAAGTTAGAAATGACATATGTGTCTATGTGTGCGTTGCATGTAGTTTTTAAAAAGTCAAAAATGGGTAAGTGGTTTGTTTTTTCGTCAAGAGTTTTGAGTGCACTTGATGCAGTTATGATTGTAGGCCTTGTGAAGGTGGAACAATCCGCAAAAAGGATCAAATAGGAGCAAATAGTAGCAAAAATGTTACCTCTATAAGAATACCTACATATGCCCACACTATCTCCCCTGACTCTATTTTGGGCACTTCAAACAAGCGCTGCGGTGAGCATTTGTGATAAAAGAATACCCTTTATTCAAATGTTTTAGTGTGTATTTTTGTAGTATTATTTTGATACTCCCTCTAACCCACAAAGTTCTATTTACGAGTATTTGCATGGAGGTGTTTATTTATTTAAATATTTTTCTTTATGAATTTACGTGCCATGTAAATATTTTTATATCAAAAATTTGCGCACAGTGGAGCATGACTTGTAAACAACATTCACTGAGTTATGTATGGAATCGGCATTCATGTATCCGAATTCATATTAAAATGTGCAGGGAGAGTAAAAAGAATAGAGGTTTTTGTTAGCATATCACCACGTCCATATACATGCATACATATATGGAAGGTATATTGAAGTGCATGCTTTCAAAAACACTTTTTGAGTGACTGTATGCACACATATATACAGGTATGTACGTAAATATGTATTTACATGAATTATGAAATGAATTTGTGAAAATATTAACTTTTTTCCCACCAAATACGGCTGCCAAAAACTATACAAAGGCATTATGGAATTTATGATTCAATTTAAAAAAAAACAGGCTGTTTTTGTTGTTGTCATACAAATTTTACTAAGCGCTGACTAGATGGGTATACCATGAAGTCCTTCAGAAATTTATTATTACCAATGCGCTCAGTGAATGAATCGATAAAGTTAGTGACTCAAGTACTGACATACGAGTAACTCCAACCAGTGACGCAATGTGGAAAGCAAATAGAGTAAACAGAGGTAAAAAACTTAAGCCGTTTTAAGACAAGACAAAAACGACAAAAAATTCGTGAACCTGAAAATATGTAAATATAAAATTTATGCACACACATACACGCAATTGCTTGCAACTGACTACATATAAAACACGAATAATGCGAGTGCAGAGCAATACGCCAAAAGGAAACTAAAAACTGCAACAACATCTTGTGAAAAAATTTCATCCGTAAAAATGCGTTCAAGCGGAAGTTTGCTGCAAGGTGAGCGTAGGAGTGAGGTCAGAATATTTTTATTCGTATGCCGATCGTTAGAAATTGCAAGTTGCACGACAAAAGCAGCAAAATTCGTATGCAGCAACAACAAGACTGAATCATTTTTTGTGCAACAGAGACGTTGTTTGTGGCATTAGGCGCTTGTCAGTCAAGCTTATGCGATGTCATGGCAGAGGAGGTGCGCGGAAATTGAATATAGTACAAAGAATATGGATAAAGGTAAGTAAAAAATTACAAAAAATTAAATGAAAAAATAAAAAAAAATATTAAAAAAATGTGTATATACACTGAGGTACATCGCAAAGCAGTAAAGAATATACGAAAATGTCAAGTGAGTTGAGCGAATTGTTTTTCTAATGCCAAATGCTGCATGCCACATGGCCAGCAACCAGCGAGACCATAACACGCCTTTGTACGTGTGTTTGTATGCGTATGCATGCTTCCTGTCTGCTCGCATGCAAATAGTGGGCGTTGGAAAGTCTGCCGACTCACTGCAAATGGCGTGTAAATGCGGCAGCAAAACAAATGCTTTTTGTAGATTTTTTTCAATGAAAAAATTTCGAAAAAATATGCTGCAAAAACTTCAAAAATAGCGTTAGACATTCTGGCTAAAAAAAATGCAACAAACAAGCAACAATAACAACCGGCAAAAGCTGCTTCGTCTGCATAATTTTTCCGTTTTTGTTTTGTATGCTGCAGTTGTGCCTTCGGTGCAGTGAACTGCCAGCTGCAGTTGCATGCAGTTTACGTTAAATGTTTGTGTATATTTTGCGCGTGCATATACATGTGCATATCCTTGTTGTGTGTGGGTTTGGCAACATATGTTCAATTGCAATAAGACTAGACTGCTACAATGAGTAGAAGCGCAGCATTGGGGGCAATGGAGGATGAAAAAGGAACTTGCTTTTTTCTAAAAACGGGACGAGATGCTTTGATACTTTTTTTTAGTTGGTTGTTTGTTCCTGCTTTTTACGCACACTCAACGACTTAACGGTCATTGATATTACCTTTGTGATCAGCGAGGAGATTTTACACATTTCTGGCGCTTAATTTATGGTTCTTAGTTGCAATGAAGGTCACTTTTAGATATAATTTAAAATTTTTGTTTCAAATTCAGTTCGAGTTTAGCGACTAGAGAATTGAAATTCAAGTGAATGAGTTTATACCCCACGCCTTGCAAGCCGATTAGCTGGTTATTGCATACCAGTCATGATTATGTAGTTGCTTGTGGGTATTGAAGTCAATTAAAGTGTGCTTGTTGTTACTTTTTTATAAGCTCAGCAAGCATTTGCTAATATTGCAGTTGGAAAGTGACTCATAGTGGCCATAAAAATGAGCAAAAATTGCTGGTTGTTATTGAAAAGCTTAAAAACGCAGCCGAGTATGGTTAAAATAGTCATGAGAAATTGAACGCCAGAGAAATATTTGACCAAAGAATTAAAAGCGAAATAATAAAAATAAAACAGGAAAACGATGTAGCTAAAACCATGAAGTAATTCAGGAGATATTTCGGGTTTTTTTATTTGATTATTTATAAAAATATTGTATTCTACATCGCGCTGCCTGAAAATGAGGTGATGGAAAATTAGTGAGAAAATTTAAAACTAACAAACATACGGCAATCTATGCAAAAATGAAGACAAAAAACACCTTTTAAAAAAGTATTAAATCAAAAAACTCCGAAGTTTAGTCCACTGTCTCTATGTTGTTCTTATTTCATATTAAACTCAAATAATTACAATGGCGTAATAATGAATAACAGATTGTACGACTATATCTCTTTGTAAAAAAATGGTTTAGAAAGAACCTGGTTTTTTTAATTATTTTTTGCAAAACAAAGCTTTTGGCTGTAGAAATGGATAGAAAAAAGTAAAATAAATAAAATAAAATTAACTATAAAATTACCATACAATAAAATAGCTTAAAATGATTTATTTCTTTATATATTTATACTTTCCGATTGTTGATATGGAGAAGAAGCAGAAACAATTTACCAATAAATTTTCCAAAATTTTTAATAAAGTTCCCAAATTTTTCAGAAATTATGAAAGTTGAAATTATTTACCATAGATTCAAGAAGAGATTAGTTTTCGGAAAACTTTTAAATCACCAAGTATACAATGGAAAGTTGAACTATAAGGTACCGGCGCAAAAAAATAACTTTGAAAGAATTTATTCTTATTTATTTTTTATTAAATTATAATTGAAAAATTGTGGAAATAAAAAAGAAGGATGAAAAATATTTCAAAATATTTTTAGGAATATTTCAAAATATTTAAAAAAATTTTTCAAAGAGCTTATAAATTGCACAAGAAGATATGATTTTTAGAAGAAATTAGAACTCTCCTCTACGGTTGTGGAAACGAAAAAGAAACATAAAATATATCCCTATAACATTTTCAAAGTTCATAAAAAATTTTAATTTTTTAATAAATTTTTCATGAAGATTCTAACTTGCAAAAAGGATATAATTTTCAAACGAAAGTAGTCGCCTCCCCTACAGTACTGGAAACAAAAACGAAGCGTGAATAATATTTTAATATGTTTTTCAACATTTTTAATAAAATTTGAAAATTAAAAAAAAATTTAAAATTTTAATAAACTTTTCAAAAATTTTCTAACATAGAAAAAACAATATAGTTTTCAGAAAAAATTTGTATTAAAAAGAAAACTAAAAATTAAAAAATAAGAAATCACACAAAATAAACAGAAAGGAACGGTGCAAAAATTGGTTTAGAAAGAAAAAAAGATGTCTCCTTTCTGGTTGTAGAAACGGAAAAGGAATATACAAATTTTTGATAATTTTTTGTTAAATTTTTAATTAATTTTTTAGAATTTTTGCTTAATTTTTAGAAATCTTTTATAAGTTCTTTGAAACCTGGCTTAAGTTTTTGGAAAATTTTCTAACTTGCAAAAAGTTATCTATATTTTTGAAGAAAATGGTGCTCGGAAAAATGAAAAGAAAATACAAGATAATATTTAACTATAATAATGCGATGTAATAAAGTAGTTTAGGAAGGATTTACTTTTGTTTCTATTACATAAAAGAAAAATATATTTTTTTTGTTTGCTCGTTGTAGCGACAGAAAATAGTAACAAAAAACACTTAAACAAATTTTCATTAATTTGTCAAAGATTGAGTTTACAAACTATTTATTTCTTTTGAATATTGACGAAAAAATACCTCTCTTCTGGTTGGAGAAGCGGAAAGGATAGGAGATATAAAGAATTTGCAATAAATTTTGGCATTTTTAATATTTAGTACTCTTGTGAAGAACCTCGCAAATAATATTTGCAGCTAACGAATATTAAGTTTTTCATGTTTTCGAAGAAATAAAAATTTGATTTTGAAACTGAACTTTCAAATATTTTCTGCTCGAGTGAAATATTTTAAGTATTAAATTATTATCAATTTTTTGTATCCAATTTTCTTTTGTTCGTGTAATTTCTTCAAAGTTGACTACTTAAAGTCTACCCCCTGTATTGACTAATCCCAGCGTCGGCGTATTCCAAATAGTAGCGACGCCACCCTAATTGACAAGTAACGATTTGGTTACTATTTATAAGCATGGCAGCGTGTGTGTGTGTTTGTGAACACTACCTGACGGCCAACAACCCTCAAGTGCCGAAGTGTCACTAACACCAGGCGCGTCAACCGCAGCGGCAGCCACAGACACCGCTGTCACTCTGTGTCACGTCATTAGCGAAAGCGTCAATTTTTTTGCGTGCATATTCGATTGTCCTAGCAACGTTTGAATTCCTTTTAGAAAAAAAAAAAATAATATATTTACTCGCACTTTTGCATGGTTTTGTTCATATGTCTTTCTCTAAGTGCGCCATGTGCGAAAAGGTCCTTGTTGTTTTGAGTCGAACTCAAGCAAAAAAACTATATTTTTCGTTGCCACTGACATTGTCATGTTTGTCGCTAAAAAATTCGCGCAAACTTCGCAATAGACAATGGCACGTAAGCAAGCAATGTGCGTGCGGCGGCAGGTGTTGCATGTTGAGGGTGTCGGTGCAAAAAGCATTATCGGTGCCACTGACGAGAGCCAATTTATGGGAGTAGCAAGGAAAATGGCAGTGTGCAAGTAAAAGCGCAGCTACCTGTATCTATATATACATATGTATGTATATGTGCATGTATATTCTGCTATGAAGTACACACAAATATAGTTACACTCCCATTTATCGAACATTGACGCATGCAGCGCACCAAACCGCATACTTGCAACCAGTTTGCTTGCTCAGCTGGTCGCGCTTCAATAACATTCAACCAAATGCAGTTACATCTATAACTTTTTCCAACTTCACCACAATATTGGTGTTTGTTGTTGTGTGTTTTTATTCATTTGCGCTCACAAATACTCCAACCCTC
>JAYXIM010018419.1:0-117631 GCA_037575425.1 Anastrepha fraterculus | reverse complement strand
ACAAGTGTGAAATATGATTGACGTACGACGCCATTTACAAAATATTATAAATCTTCCGAAAGGGTGATTTTGCGGCACCTTGTATATACATAAAATGTAGCATATTCGCATATATTTATATTCTTCTTTCACATTCCTGGCCTTGTTAACATTTTTGCACAAACTTAAAACCACTTTAACCAACAATTAACTGCCGAACTGATATGTCCCGACTTACACAAATATCAAAATAGTTTTTGGGGGCGTTGATCTCAAGCGACCTTCTATTTGAACATTTTTTTAAGAACATTGAACTGCAAAATTTGAGGATTGTGGTCACTTTTTATCTTTCTCGTTTGTTAAGAAAATTTAATGAAATAAATGCATTTGAATTTGCAAAAAAATTTGTGATATTTAAAAGTGCTGGGGCTGTAATTTATATTTTAGATATTAAAATTAATACACATTTTTTATTTCTTTAAATTTTAGTCAAAAAACACAAATGCTCTTACTGACTATTGCCTTAGTGCTAATAAAGGGTGGTTAAATTTCAAGGGCCGATGTTGAATGTGAACCATACCTAAACGTCAACGACACCGTTGGACTTCTTTCTTTGGGGTTATTTGAAAGAAAAGGTGTACGTCAATAAGCCAGCAACAATTCAAGAGCTAAAGGATGAGGTAATTAACGGCATAGAACCTCAATTATTCCTCAGCGTCATCGAAAATTTGGTGCATCGGATGGAGGTGTGCCGAAGCCGCGGCGACCATTTGGCCAATATTTTGCTCCATACGTAATTGAGCTATACCAATATTATCATAGTAAAGAGAAATGACCAAAATGTTTTATAAAAATTGTATTTTATTTAAAATCAACACGGGCTCTTAAAACTTAACCACCCTTTATAAACAATTTATTAATAGAATAACAAATGAGACAATTAGATTTAACAACTGAAAATTATTGAACGATTTATGAACGAACGTAAGAACTAAGTCGAGTCCTGAAAAAGGAATCCTAAAATAGGTGTAAAAAAATAGACAAAGACAAAAAAAAAAAAAGAAAAATATTCTGATAATGCATTATAGTAGAGGGTCGAAAAGAAAAAAAAATTATTGGCGACTTTAAGTTTTCGTCTTAAATTTTTCTATGAAGGGTCAAGTTACCACCTTTCACATCTTATTATGGTAAATCAGCATTGCAAGCCCCGTGATCCTTACATTTTGGATGTATACGAGGGGTATACATGTCGGGATTAGAGAACAAAAACAAATTTTAATCATCGAAAATCACTTTATTGTCTTTCAAAATATTCTCCTTGAAGATCTATACACTTTTGCATGCGTTTGAACCAATTGTCGAAGCACTTTTGCCACTCTGAATGAGGTACCTCCAAAACATGCATTCTGAATGCCGCAACCGCTTCTTCAGGTGTCTCAGTTTGTTTTTTACGTACGGGAATAAAAAGGAATCATTCGATGCCAAGTCAGGAATATACGGCGGATGACCCATTAATTCGATGTTTTGGGTGCTCAAAAATACAGTTGTTTGAGCCGATGTGTGAGAGCTCGCTTTGTCCTGGTGAAGAGTGATCCGTCTTTGGCGATTGGTTTTCCTAATTTTTTGGAGGACAACTGGCAAACAAATGGTTGTGTACCACTCAGAATTTACTGTTCTGCGTTGTTCTAGTGGTACGGTTGCGACATGTCCAGTTTTTCCGAAAAAACAGGCGACCATTTGCTTGGAAGTGCTTCGTGCGAGAACAACTTTTTTTGGATTTGGCTCATCTTGAAACACCCATACAGTCGACTGTTTTTTACTTTCGGGCTCATACGCGTAAATCCATGATTCATCACCTGTCACGATGTCATAGACGTGTTCCGAAGCCCCGCGATCGTATTTTTTTAGCATTTCCTTCGACCAATCGACACGAGCCTTTTTTTGAGCGATTGACAAATTGTGTGGGATCCAACGCGAACAAATTTTTTTGACAGTCAAATGTTTATGCAATATTGAATGTATGCTGGTCCCACTAATGCGTAAGATTGTCTCAATCCCACGATAGGTCACATGACGATCTTGCAATATCAGTTCGCGCACAGCATCAATGGTTTTCGAAACAACAACTGATTTTGGACGACCTTCACGAAATTCGTCTTGGAGTGAACTACGACCACGATTGAATTCACCATACCATCGATAAACACTGGTCCTTAGTGGAGCTTCATCGCCAAAAAATGAATTAAGTTCATCCATGCAATGTTGCTGAGTTAATCCACGTCGAAAGTTGTAAAAAATAATCGCACGAAAATGTTCACGATTTAATTCCATTTTTGGACCGAGATGAATCTTTTAAGTTACTGTAAACAACACAAATAGCGCTGGTATTTCAAAACATTCTGAGTACGTAAAAGCCAAAAAATGTCAAACTTAGCGATACAGCTGTCAGTTGCCAGATTGCAACACCAGGGTTGCCAAATCCCGACATATACAAGGCACCCCTCGTACTAAATTCAGCAATTCTATGTAAAAAACAACAGTGAACATTTTTGTGGAGCTTTTGAATCCTCTAACTCTTCAATAGATGGGTCTTCTTTGACTTCTTTGTGAGAAGGACCAAAAATACTCATAGCAGAGCTATAAAACGGGTTGAAATACACCACAAAAATATTTCCCATAAGACTCTATTATAAGTAACTTAATACATTTAAGCTCAAAATACAACTTAAACGCCAGAAATAAGTCAGAACAGAAAATGTACAAGGGTTAATTTCGTAAGTTTGCTTTGAAGAAATTGTTTTGGTAAAATTTCAATATGTTCAAGTTAGCGTTATAAAAAAACTGATAACAACAACTAATCTGCAGTAGGTCGGAACTTTCTGGCTCACTGGAATTTGTTCAAGGAAATTCCCCTACACTATCAGTAGCGCCCTCCAGACATGCTCTGTTCTCCACACATGCCATAAATGTTAAAAATTTGATTCTCCTCGCGAACGTTCAATTGTGCATATACTTATATATATATGTATGTAATGATTTATCACATATTTATGTATGGCGTTCTGTGCAAATTAAAACGGTATTTTTGTTTTTAGTTTTGAAAAATATTAATATTGTAGTTATTCTGGATTTGTTTCAGCACGCAGCTGGCAATGAAATTTAAATATATCTTAAGAAAATAAAATATCACTAAGCTGGCGATGCTAATGGCGGCATCTATTCATATACAATATATTAGGGTGCTACTTAAAGACCAAAACGAGGTTGGAATTTCATCCTCTCGTTACCGACTGAGCGCACATACACCCTTCAAAATGTTTATAAATGCACCAAATATTGACAACTTTTGACTATTTACTTATTAAATTTTTAATTTAAATTATGTTTTTTATGTGAATTGTGTTGATTCTCTAAAAAAGAACTTAATAGTCCAAGTTTCGAACTTTGTACAAGATTTACGAAAATTCGACAAACTTTCAGCGAATTTCTAAATGATTAATGAGAATTTCTAGTAAAAATTTGTATTCCCAGTTTCATAGCCCATTAAATTCTAATATAACAAAATTTAAGTCTAAGGTCGCTCAAAATTCTCGTTGTTTTTTGTGAAGGTGTTGGGCATTTTCTCTACATGACGAATGCATTGGAAAAATTCAGGGAAAAAATTATTAAAATTCAAGTAGAATTTTGAATGACTTCAAACTTGCAGCAAAATTCACAAAAATATTAGTGGCTGGTGGAGTATTTACTTACATATCCTTGGCACGTAGCTCAACCGGCAAGAGGAGTACAGGTTGCACAAACTACATGACTCCGCGCTTTCATTGGGAGAGAAGGTTTCATACAACAATTGAAGAGGATGGATGGCACAAAGAGGATGGACGACCTGGCTGTAGGACTTTCCATATTCACACAGATTTCTCTAATACTTTGGATAGAGTAGAGAGCGCGTATTTAGTGCTCAAAGCTAGGGATTACGCAGCCAATAAAGCTGCCGGACTAGAGCAATATTTTCCAAGCGGAAGTTTTTGCTGTGGGGAAAGCCGCGGAGCTAGCCTACACAAGAACAAGAAAGAACTCAACAATTAATATATATGTGAACAGTCAAGCAGCAATAAAAGCAAAAAAGCTCATATTGTATTAAGTACAAAAATGTTCGATGGAGCAGGGAAGCCATAGAAAGGTTGCACATGTAGGGCCACAAAGGTACTATAGGAAACGAAATAGTAGATGAGATAGCCAAAGGAGCTGTTAACCTACCATTTGAACAAGAGAATGACATAGAAAAACAGCTAAGCATAATACACAACTAAATGGACAACTGCATGAAAAAGCAAACAGACGCTAGTTGGACTAATCTAACCAGAAGCAAAACTGCAAAATTCATGTGTAAAACTAACGACAAAAAACTAACTCAATTCGTATTTACGCTCTCACGAAAAGATATGCTAACAAGGCATATTCCACTGGCTGCACATGCGTACAAGATAGGGATTGCTAACATGGACAAATGCAGGAAATGCAGAGAGGATATAGAGGAAGCTTTACAACACCTTCTGTGTCTTTGTTGGGCATTATCAAAAACGAGCTAGAAATGCTTGTTTGAAGGTCTGGAAGATGTCTGGAAAAGGGATCTTCCAGCTGTGCTTAGGTTTGCTAAAAGCGTTGATATCCTACGTGATGCCTACTTTAAATCTTTATGGAGGTCAGTCTCCATCTGCTATCGCTAGGCACCAAAAGATTTATGCGCGGTTATATACGTCCAGAATTTAAAAAAAATCGGGTTTTTTTGTTTTTGTTTTTATTTTTATTTATTATTATTTTTTATAGTTTTAGGCGTATTTCTGTGGAAGTCGATTGTAAAAATTCCCCATAGATACAAAGTTATGGTAGAAAATGTAACTGCCCGACGGGAGTTTGATGCTCGCAGATAACTGCCCCTCGTTTGAGGTACTTGAAAGTTTAAACTCGTTTTTCTCGAGGCTACATTTTCCGGCACGTTCTGCTAACTGATAACTAATACACTTTTTAATATTTGTTGGTGCGGTTTTTTTTTTAATGTTCGAAAGTGTTTTCTCTATAGTTGTCGAGCCGGATTTTCGATATTTTTATTAAAAAAATTTATTAACATAAATTAAAATTATTAAAAAAAATTATTAACATAATTCATTTATGACGTAAAACGCATACTTTTTTTTTAAATGCAAAACATTTCAAAACCAAAAACCCGCCTCGACAGACTATTACTACAATTTTATTTTACAAGAATTATTTGTACTTTTTACAGATCCACCAACATTTCAAGGAGAAATGATGCAGACCATGGATGAACTTTTTTTTGATTTCACGTACTTTGGGTCACGTGATTTTTTATAAACAAGTTTTTCTAAAGAAAAATTGAAATAATTTTTTTTACAAACTTTAAGTACCAATAAAGAATGTATAAATTTTTTTAAACTTATTTCCATTGTTATCTTTTCTAAAAACAGTTCTTCTTTTAGCGCATTTTTGGCGCATCTGGACGTATGTAACCCCTTAATGCCAGCGGAGTTATCCTAACCTAACCTATAAATCTTGTATATCTTTTTTAAATTCTGATTAAGAATTATGAAATTTGAATAAAAAAAGTTCAATTTTCATAAATTTGGTATAAAGTTCGAAATTGAATTATTATTATGGCATTTTTTATAGAATGAACTGTATTAAAAAATGATCAAAATCTTCAAATTAAAAACGAAGTAAGTAAATACACAAAACTTGTCAAAATGAAGTGCCTTTATAATAATTTCGAAGGGCTTCTGTGTTCACTTGAGCTGAGCAGCGAGTTAAGGGCTACAGCTAACATAAATATTTTAATGATTACATTTGAAGTATTATAAGGTGCGCAACTGCGCTGCTTTCAATAGATGCCGCCAGCAGTGTTTCCTAGTCGATTCTAACATAACCTAAACGTCTTAACGAAGCTTAGAAATATGGTAAACAAACTGCTTCGACACATTGGTGATTTTTTTTTGATATCACATAGTTTTGGTTTTGTGAAAATGTCTGATTTTGTGCTGAATAATCGACATTTGCGGGAAGTGTTGATTTTCCTCTTTCATTCAAACGGCGGTTGAAGCATATCGAGAGCTACAAAAAGTTTATGGAGATGCTGCTTTAAGTGAAATAACGTGCCGAGATTGGTTCCGTCGCTTCAAAGACGGTGATTTTAATGTTGACGACCGTCCGCGTGAAGGAAGACCAAAAACCTTCAAAGACGCTGAATTGGAGGCATTGCTCACTGAGGATCCGTGTCAAACGCAAGAAGAGCTTGCTTCAGTATTAGGAGTTACCCGCCAATTCATTTCCAAGCGATTGCATGCTTTGGGAATGATTCAGAAACAGAAACAGGGGACTTGGGTTCCTTATGAGTTAAAGCGAAGGGATGCTGAACGTCGTTTTTTCGCCTGTGAACAACTGCAAAAAAGGAATGGTTTTCTTCATCGCATCGTGACGAGTGATGAATAATGGATTCATTACAGCAATGCAAAGAAAAGAAAGCCATGGGGACCGCCCGGTCATGCTTCTACGTCGTCGCCTCGGCCAAATATTCACGCTTCGTAGGTGATGCTATGTATTTGGTGGGACCAAGTTGGTATTCTTTATTATGAACTGTTAAAACCAAGCGAAACCATCTCTGGGGATCGGTATCGACTGCAATTGATGCGATTGAGTCGAGCACTGCGCGAGAAGCGGCCGCAATACGCGGTGAGGCATGAAAAAGTGATCCTACAGCATGACAACACTCGGCCTCACGTTGCCAAACCCGTTAAAACCTACCTGAAGACAGTGAAATTGCGCCGTTTGATTATCCCCTGTTCCGATTGATGGTACATGGTCTAGCTGACCAGCAGTTCCACTCACATTGATACATCAAATAAAAAATAGTTTAAAAAAACTAAAAACACGCTTTTATTGCTAATCGAACTAAAAAGTAGAGAATAAATTTTAATGACAAAGAGACGTATAATGAAGTAATAGCAAATCGAACGATCAGTCATAGTCAACTACCTCAGAACAGAATTATAACAAAATTTAAGATTCAAATAGAGTAATTCAAATTAGAGTTAAAAGCGTGGGATGCTTGATATAGTAAATATTACAATCATTCTATTGGCAACTACCTATGTACAGAGGGTTATGAAAGTGAAGCAAAATGCATCCCACGCTTTTAACTCTGAATGAGGTACCTCCAAAACATGCATTCTGAATGCCGCAACCGCTTCTTCAGGTGTCTCAGTTTGTTTTTTACGTACGGGAATAAAAAGGAATCATTCGATGCCAAGTCAGGAATATACGGCGGATGACCCATTAATTCGATGTTTTGGGTGCTCAAAAATACAGTTGTTTGAGCCGATGTGTGAGAGCTCGCTTTGTCCTGGTGAAGAGTGATCCGTCTTTGGCGATTGGTTTTCCTAATTTTTTGGAGGACAACTGGCAAACAAATGGTTGTGTACCACTCAGAATTTACTGTTCTGCGTTGTTCTAGTGGTACGGTTGCGACATGTCCAGTTTTTCCGAAAAAACAGGCGACCATTTGCTTGGAAGTGCTTCGTGCGAGAACAACTTTTTTTGGATTTGGCTCATCTTGAAACACCCATACAGTCGACTGTTTTTTACTTTCGGGCTCATACGCGTAAATCCATGATTCATCACCTGTCACGATGTCATAGACGTGTTCCGAAGCCCCGCGATCGTATTTTTTTAGCATTTCCTTCGACCAATCGACACGAGCCTTTTTTTGAGCGATTGACAAATTGTGTGGGATCCAACGCGAACAAATTTTTTTGACAGTCAAATGTTTATGCAATATTGAATGTATGCTGGTCCCACTAATGCGTAAGATTGTCTCAATCCCACGATAGGTCACATGACGATCTTGCAATATCAGTTCGCGCACAGCATCAATGGTTTTCGGAACAACAACTGATTTTGGACGACCTTCACGAAATTCGTCTTGGAGTGAACTACGACCACGATTGAATTCACCATACCATCGATAAACACTGGTCCTTGATGGAGCTTCATCGCCAAAAAATGAATTAAGTTCATCCATGCAATGTTGCTGAGTTAATCCACGTCGAAAGTTGTAAAAAATAATCGCACGAAAATGTTCACGATTTAATTCCATTTTTGGACCGAGATGAATCTTTTAAGTTACTGTAAACAACACAAATAGCGCTGGTATTTCAAAACATTCTGAGTACGTAAAAGCCAAAAAATGTCAAACTTAGCGATACAGCTGTCAGTTGCCAGATTGCAACACCAGGGTTGCCAAATCCCGACATATACAAGGCACCCCTCGTACTAAATTCAGCAATTCTATGTAAAAAACAACAGTGAACATTTTTGTGGAGCTTTTGAATCCTCTAACTCTTCAATAGATGGGTCTTCTTTGACTTCTTTGTGAGAAGGACCAAAAATACTCATAGCAGAGCTATAAAACGGGTGGAAATACACCACAAAAATATTTCCCATAAGACTCTATTATAAGTAACTTAATACATTTAAGCTCAAAATACAACTTAAACGCCAGAAATAAGTCAGAACAGAAAATGTACAAGGGTTAATTTCGTAAGTTTGCTTTGAAGAAATTGTTTTGGTAAAATTTCAATATGTTCAAGTTAGCGTTATAAAAAAACTGATAACAACAACTAATCTGCAGTAGGTCGGAACTTTCTGGCTCACTGGAATTTGTTCAAGGAAATTCCCCTACACTATCAGTAGCGCCCTCCAGACATGCTCTGTTCTCCACACATGCCATAAATGTTAAAAATTTGATTCTCCTCGCGAACGTTCAATTGTGCATATACTTATATATATATGTATGTAATGATTTATCACATATTTATGTATGGCGTTCTGTGCAAATTAAAACGGTATTTTTGTTTTTAGTTTTGAAAAAATATTAATATTGTAGTTATTCTGGATTTGTTTCAGCACGCAGCTGGCAATGAAATTTAAATATATCTTAAGAAAATAAAATATCACTAAGCTGGCGATGCTAATGGCGGCATCTATTCATATACAATATATTAGGGTGCTACTTAAAGACCAAAACGAGGTTGGAATTTCATCCTCTCGTTACCGACTGAGCGCACATACACCCTTCAAAATGTTTATAAATGCACCAAATATTGACAACTTTTGACTATTTACTTATTAAATTTTTAATTTAAATTATGTTTTTTATGTGAATTGTGTTGATTCTCTAAAAAAGAACTTAATAGTCCAAGTTTCGAACTTTGTACAAGATTTACGAAAATTCGACAAACTTTCAGCGAATTTCTAAATGATTAATGAGAATTTCTAGTAAAAATTTGTATTCCCAGTTTCATAGCCCATTAAATTCTAATATAACAAAATTTAAGTCTAAGGTCGCTCAAAATTCTCGTTGTTTTTTGTGAAGGTGTTGGGCATTTTCTCTACATGACGAATGCATTGGAAAAATTCAGGGAAAAAATTATTAAAATTCAAGTAGAATTTTGAATGACTTCAAACTTGCAGCAAAATTCACAAAAATATTAGTGGCTGGTGGAGTATTTACTTACATATCCTTGGCACGTAGCTCAACCGGCAAGAGGAGTACAGGTTGCACAAACTACATGACTCCGCGCTTTCATTGGGAGAGAAGGTTTCATACAACAATTGAAGAGGATGGATGGCACAAAGAGGATGGACGACCTGGCTGTAGGACTTTCCATATTCACACAGATTTCTCTAATACTTTGGATAGAGTAGAGAGCGCGTATTTAGTGCTCAAAGCTAGGGATTACGCAGCCAATAAAGCTGCCGGACTAGAGCAATATTTTCCAAGCGGAAGTTTTTGCTGTGGGGAAAGCCGCGGAGCTAGCCTACACAAGAACAAGAAAGAACTCAACAATTAATATATATGTGAACAGTCAAGCAGCAATAAAAGCAAAAAAGCTCATATTGTATTAAGTCCAAAAATGTTCGATGGAGCAGGGAAGCCATAGAAAGGTTGCACATGTAGGGCCACAAAGGTACTATAGGAAACGAAATAGTAGATGAGATAGCCAAAGGAGCTGTTAACCTACCATTTGTACAAGAGAATGACATAGAAAAACAGCTAAGCATAATACACAACTAAATGGACAACTGCATGAAAAAGCAAACAGACGCTAGTTGGACTAATCTAACCAGAAGCAAAACTGCAAAATTCATGTGTAAAACTAACGACAAAAAACTAACTCAATTCGTATTTACGCTCTCACGAAAAGATATGCTAACAAGGCATATTCCACTGGCTGCACATGCGTACAAGATAGGGATTGCTAACATGGACAAATGCAGGAAATGCAGAGAGGATATAGAGGAAGCTTTACAACACCTTCTGTGTCTTTGTTGGGCATTATCAAAAACGAGCTAGAAATGCTTGTTTGAAGGTCTGGAAGATGTCTGGAAAAGGGATCTTCCAGCTGTGCTTAGGTTTGCTAAAAGCGTTGATATCCTACGTGATGCCTACTTTAAATCTTTATGGAGGTCAGTCTCCATCTGCTATCGCTAGGCACCAAAAGATTTATGCGCGGTTATATACGTCCAGAATTTAAAAAAAATCGGGTTTTTTTGTTTTTGTTTTTATTTTTATTTATTATTATTTTTTATAGTTTTAGGCGTATTTCTGTGGAAGTCGATTGTAAAAATTCCCCATAGATACAAAGTTATGGTAGAAAATGTAACTGCCCGACGGGAGTTTGATGCTCGCAGATAACTGCCCCTCGTTTGAGGTACTTGAAAGTTTAAACTCGTTTTTCTCGAGGCTACATTTTCCGGCACGTTCTGCTAACTGATAACTAATACACTTTTTAATATTTGTTGGTGCGGTTTTTTTTTTTAATGTTCGAAAGTGTTTTCTCTATAGTTGTCGAGCCGGATTTTCGATATTTTTATTAAAAAAATTTATTAACATAAATTAAAATTATTAAAAAAAATTATTAACATAATTCATTTATGACGTAAAACGCATACTTTTTTTTTAAATGCAAAACATTTCAAAACCAAAAACCCGCCTCGACAGACTATTACTACAATTTTATTTTACAAGAATTATTTGTACTTTTTACAGATCCACCAACATTTCAAGGAGAAATGATGCAGACCATGGATGAACTTTTTTTTGATTTCACGTACTTTGGGTCACGTGATTTTTTATAAACAAGTTTTTCTAAAGAAAAATTGAAATAATTTTTTTACAAACTTTAAGTACCAATAAAGAATGTATAAATTTTTTTAAACTTATTTCCATTGTTATCTTTTCTAAAAACAGTTCTTCTTTTAGCGCATTTTTGGCGCATCTGGACGTATGTAACCCCTTAATGCCAGCGGAGTTATCCTAACCTAACCTATAAATCTTGTATATCTTTTTTAAATTCTGATTAAGAATTATGAAATTTGAATAAAAAAAGTTCAATTTTCATAAATTTGGTATAAAGTTCGAAATTGAATTATTATTATGGCATTTTTTATAGAATGAACTGTATTAAAAAATGATCAAAATCTTCAAATTAAAAACGAAGTAAGTAAATACACAAAACTTGTCAAAATGAAGTGCCTTTATAATAATTTCGAAGGGCTTCTGTGTTCACTTGAGCTGAGCAGCGAGTTAAGGGCTACAGCTAACATAAATATTTTAATGATTACATTTGAAGTATTATAAGGTGCGCAACTGCGCTGCTTTCAATAGATGCCGCCAGCAGTGTTTCCTAGTCGATTCTAACATAACCTAAACGTCTTAACGAAGCTTAGAAATATGGTAAACAAACTGCTTCGACACATTGGTGATTTTTTTGATATCACATAGTTTTGGTTTTGTGAAAATGTCTGATTTTGTGCTGAATAATCGACATTTGCGGGAAGTGTTGATTTTCCTCTTTCATTCAAACGGCGGTTGAAGCGTATCGAGAGCTACAAAAAGTTTATGGAGATGCTGCTTTAAGTGAAATAACGTGCCGAGATTGGTTCCGTCGCTCCAAAGACGGTGATTTTAATGTTGACGACCGTCCGCGTGAAGGAAGACCAAAAACCTTCAAAGACGCTGAATAGGAGGCATTGCTCACTGAGGATCCGTGTCAAACGCAAGAAGAGCTTGCTTCAGTATTAGCAGTTACCCGCCAATCCCTTTCCAAGCGATTGCATGCTTTGGGAATGATTCAGAAACAGAAACAGGGGACTTGGGTTCCTTATGAGTTAAAGCGAAGGGATGCTGAACGTCGTTTTTTCGCCTGTGAACAACTGCAAAAAAGGAATGGTTTTCTTCATCGCATCGTGACGAGTGATGAATAATGGATTCAGTACAGCAATCCAAAGACAAAGAAAAGAAAGTCATGGGGACCGCCCGGTCATGCTTCTACGTCGTCGCCTCGGCCAAATATTCACGCTTCGTAGGTGATGCTATGTATTTGGTGGGACCAAGTTGGTATTCTTTATTATGAACTGTTAAAACCAAGCGATACCATCTCTGGGGATCGGTATCGACTGCAATTGATGCGATTGAGTCGAGCACTGCGCGAGAAGCGGCCGCAATACGCGGTGAGGCATGAAAAAGTGATCCTACAGCATGACAACACTCGGCCTCACGTTGCCAAACCCGTTAAAACCTACCTGAAGACAGTGAAATTGCGCCGTTTGATTATCCCCTGTTCCGATTGATGGTACATGGTCTAGCTGACCAGCAGTTCCACTCACATTGATACATCAAATAAAAAATAGTTTAAAAAAACTAAAAACACGCTTTTATTGCTAATCGAACTAAAAAGTAGAGAATAAATTTTAATGACAAAGAGACGTATAATGAAGTAATAGCAAATCGAACGATCAGTCATAGTCAACTACCTCAGAACAGAATTATAACAAAAATTAAGATTCAAATAGAGTAATTCAAATTAGAGTTAAAAGCGTGGGATGCTTGATATAGTAAATATTACAATCATTCTATTGGCAACTACCTATGTACAGAGGGTTATGAAAGTGAAGCAAAATGCATCCCACGCTTTTAACTCTAATTTGAATTACTCTATTTGAATCTTAATTTTTGTTATAATTCTGTTCTGAGGTAGTTGACTATGACTGATCGTTCGATTTGCTATTACTTCATTATAGGTCTCTTTGTCATTAAAATTTATTTTCTACTTTTTAGTTCGATTAGCAATAAAAGCGTGTTTTTTAGTTTTTTAAACTATTTTTTATTTTCTACTTTTTAGTTCGATTAGCAAAAAAGCGTGTTTTTTAGTTTTTTTTTAACTATTTTTTATTATGAATGAAAATTATTATTATCATTGCAGTCAGTGAATAAATGATTCGATATATTCGTGTTATATTTAATTCCTTTCTTATCGACTGTGAGTCTAAAACTATGCAGTTATCGGCCGTGATAAGGAAAGAAATCGGGATGAAGAACTTATTTCGTGGAGGGAGCCTGAGAAACTGATTTACAAGAATAAATAAAGATTTTTCATTTTACAACCAAATTCACCTTACTTTTTGCCCACAGGTAAAAAAAGAAAATATTAATCCTGGCAATCCTACTAAGGATAATGGAAAACTTTTATCAAATTATTGCATTGTCATCGGTCCTTGATAGGTATGCAAAATTTCAAGTCGATCAGATTTTTAGAAGCCAGTGAAAATTAAGCTCAAAGATTCCGTTACATACATACATACATACAACCCGACCTAATAAAAGTGTGTTAAAAATGGCTTGATCCATGGATAGTCTCAAAAGATGAACAGTTTTACCGCGGCGGTACACGAGATCTACCAGAAAGATGGGAAAAAGTAGTAGCCAGCGATGGGCTATACTTTCAATGATTCACTTGTAACCAGTTTTTTAGAATAAAGTTGTATTTTCATCAAAAAAACAGCGAGACTTAGTTGCACACCTAATATTTATTTTTATTTGTTTTTTTATTATTTTTTGTTATTTTTATTATTTTTTTGTAAGTAACACAAAATAGTTTTTTGCTTTTAGCACCTTACGCCCTAATGTGTGTTATTGTATTAGATATACATACTATACATAGGCACATATGTTAATTTGGTAGTCACTAAGCCAAACTGATAAAGTCAATTCATTTAGTTTAAGCAAAAAATAAATTGCATAAAAAATGTGTTGACTATAAAAAACAACGACACGACACATGAGGATATACATACATATGTATGGAAATAAGTAAAGCTTGTAAGAGATTAAAATGGTTTAATCTAAATGCAAATGAATTTATTTCAAATATTCTTTTACTCTTAAATATGAGTGTACGTGCCAAGGCTCGTTCTGTGCTTACATATCTTTGGTACTCACAAATCTAAAACATTTCAGAAAAATATATTTTTGAAGGTTTTTAGCGCACAGACTTACCACAAGTCAAAGCAAGCATTTAAAGGAATTTCGCAGCCACGATAAAGAAATATTTATGCATGTAATCATATACTCGTACATATAAATGTGTATGTATGCATATGTAAATGCCGTGTGGTACTACTCTGCCTGTATGTATAAGTACATATATACCAAAGTGTAGGATCATATATTCAAGTATTTCTTCACATGTGCTAAGTCTTTGCTAAAGACTTTATCAGCTTCTCGAGTTCTAAGAAATTTTGAGGGTTACCATACAAGACGTTAATATTTATCTCAAAAAACCGAAAAAACAAAAAATACTAAATTTTAAATATATGAAATCATGTGTTTCCAAACGTACGTACATATGTCTAGTAGATAAGCGAGGGAGTGGCGTCATCCGAGTTGAATCCGATTGAATTCCCAGCATGAGGGATATTACGATTTGAGTATTTGCATATCTGTTCTGAAAATATGCGTTCCGGTGAGATGCACTGCTACACAGATATATTATATTTTCAGCCAAGTTGCATGCTATCAGCTCTTGACCATGCGACTTCAATAATGGTTGAAAAATCTAATGCGGCGTTTATGCTGGAGCCTTAAATGCGCGTTTGGTATTAACAGCAAATAACGTGTATGTGTTTTTGTGTATGTGTATGCTATATTAGGATGTGTGTGTGTGTGTGAAAAAGGTATTTGTGCAACTGAGTTATTTTGAAAATAGTAATGGTCTCACATAGGTATTGGGATCGTTAAGGAGTTTTTTATTTCGATAGCAAATCAAATAATTGGGATTATAATAGGAAAATTCACAACTCAGTACAAATAACATAGCATTTGTGAATAATAATGTTACATATATTTAATATATTATATATCATTTTAGTAAATTGCAGGGTTTTTACATAACAGCTGTCTTCAATATTACGAGAAGAACTCCATATCTGCGAAAGTGCCATAGGTCATCTAAATGTAGAGTCGTTTCTGCAAGTTGCTCAAAGGAGTATTGCAGAGTAGAAGATGACGTAATTTTGCTAAAATGTACCCCCTTTTTTGTTGGTTAGAACACTACAATGCCTTCTAGTCTGAGATTTCAGTTGTTATGGAGGGGATGGATTTATTTTAATACTATTATTAAGGCTCTGGGCTAAACGAGAATTATGACCAAACTGATTTTTTCTAGAACAAAATAAACGCAAGCCATAAGCCACTTGAAAGCTGAATGTACAAATATTAGGAATGCCAGTATTAATTTAGATTGCGGGATTTCGGAGTATTTTAAAAGTATTGTAATTCTTGCGGTTCTAGGACTCACTTTTTAAATTTTGAGTAAAAATCCAGTAACTGAAAGCAATTAAACATACCACAAAAAAAAAAAAAAAAAAAAAAAACAATATAAAATTTAAAATCAAATAACACGGTGTGACAAAAAAACAAAAATTAAATATACTTTTATGGAGACCTAGCACGATTTGTGGCTATAGAAAAACTAAAGAAAAAGGTAGGAGAAATTTCCAATACACCCCCAAAATCTCATTTTATGGCCATAAAACCGTTTTTCAGTAGGTTGATGTGAAGAATCACTCCTAACTTCGCCAATTTCCATCCGATTTCGAATTTGTTTTTTTAATTCGAAAGAACAAAAACAAGCCTTTTTGACAGTGTGTTGACAATTTTTCTGAAATGACAACTGACGAGACTGTAGACGGAAGTATTTGGAATTTTTTTATTTTTTCTCTATTTTTGCAACTTTGACATAATTTTTACGATATTATCCGTTATTGAGGATTTTTTTTAGTACACTACTGTTATAGTAAATTTAATTTTGCGTCGAATGAGCTACATTTGACTGTAATTGAATTAAAATTAATAGAGTTGTGTGAGTTTTAAGATTTTTTTTTACTAATTTGGTATGTAGGCATCGAATCATGAAAATGATAACAAGTGTCTTTATAAACACATAATATTTATTGGAATATTGTGCAGTGCAGCATTGTACGGTATGGTACGGTGCAGTACACAACGGAACTGGTTCCAAACTTAAAAATGCATTGGATCGGCCCTTTGGAGTTTAGTATGGTACGGTACATTGGTCATTCTCTTCATCAGTTTTGAATACTTCTCTGTAAGAAATTCGATCATCATCATTCATCTGAAGTCGTCATCAACTAAATTCCATTGTTTAAATCGAGAAGCGAGCGTTTCAGATTGTCTTCCCGATAGAAGTAAATCACGAGAAAGATCCTGAAAATCTGAATTTGATACAATGTGTCGTTCTGAAGACTTAGAACCAGACGGAAAGTACTCTTTATCATCAGGTTTATTGTTATCAGTTTGATCATCATCAGCAATGAGTTGAACTTCCTTCAGTTCCTGCACTTGAGTCAATCATATCGTCCAAGACTACGGGGTTCTTAACAGTTGCAACATTAGCATACTTTATGTGCTTTCAAGTTTTATAATGATGACCGTTTACGTCCGTTTTATAAAAATAACAATCATCTGGTTTATGATAAGGCTGATGATGCCACATCATCCGAGAATATTGAGAAATTCGACTTTTCTGGCAACGTTTTAATTTATGTCTCTTGAATTTCAATGAAACAAACAATACAACTTTCACGTTTTAATAAGGTTAAATTATAATAACAAACTTCTTTTGTTAATCAATGTACAGTGTGAACTTTGGTACACTTGGGAGCTTTTCCATATTTCTATTGAAAAAAATTTGCTATAATATGTCAGATATTTTCGTCAGTTCTAACCAGTTCTGTTGTATGCAGTACAGTGTACTCTTATGTATACATATATACTCCAATAAATATTACGTATCTATAATAACGCATCAAAACACGTCCTTATTCCCATTTAGCGTAAGTTATACCTACATACCAAGTTAGAAAAAAAAAAAAAAATAAAATCTTAAAACTCACACAACTCTTTTAATTTTAATTCAATTACAGTCAAATATAGCTCATTCGACGCAAAATTAAATTTACTATAACAGTCGTCTACTAAAAAAATCCTCAATAACGGATAATATCGTAAAAATTATGTCAAAGTTGCAAAAATAGAGAAAAAATAAAAAAAATTCCAAATACTTCCGTCTACAGTCTCGTCAGTTGTCATTTCAGAAAATTGTCAACACACTGTCAAAAAGGCTTGTTTTTGTTCTTTCGAATTAAAAAAACAAATTCGAAATCGGATGGAAATTGGCGAAGTTAGGAGTGATTCTTCACATCAACCTACTGAAAAACGGTTTTATGGCCATAAAATGAGATTTTGGGGGTGTATTGGAAATTTCTCCTATACCATGTTTCTTAGTTTTACTGTACCTACAAGTTGTACTAGGTCTCTATAAAAGTATAATTTCACTGTCGCACAGTGTAATTTTAAAAATTACATATTTATTAATACAGGCAAATCTTCAATTGTAAAACCATGCAATTTAGGAGCACATACGGCACAACTGAGAATGCTAACTCGAGGTAGTTTTGAAAGCAATAATTATTTAATGTAAAAAAAAACATGAAAGAAAAATTTAGTTGATTTATTTGTTCCTAAATATTGAAGACGCATTAATATATTAATTATATTGCTCCGACTAGAAGTAATGATATGTGCAGAGAGGTATTTTATATATTATTTATAGTAATTCTTAGGTAGGTGACACACTTAGACCTGTCGTAGGTCCATTGTGAAATCATTGGAACTTTTTTTCTATACTTCCCTATCAAACCACCCCATGGCTTTTATAAACGAGCTTAACTTCGTTAGTTTAAGATGCGCTATATACGCTACATCAGTTAAAAATGCGTGTGAAGGATTGGCTAGACTTCACACTCACAAAAGAGGGGTTTAATAGTTTCCTCGTCTTCTGTATTGTATAGGGTGGGCCATGTAAAATTTGCTTTTTGAATCGGCTATAAAAAAACTAATCAATATGATTTCAAACTTTTTATTTTATTTTGAAGACTGAACACTGTCATTTATGAATGAAAAATAGTATCATTCAAATGACTGCCACGACTGGCTTTACAGTAGGCCATTCGATCAACCCAAAATGTAGCAGCTTCTACAATAATCTTAGTATGGAACTAACAGCCTACTAGCATGGCTTAGTAATGTAGTTCTTTAGATTTTCTTAAAAATGTCTTCCAAAGTACATATTATTAAGCAATAAAAAAAAATAAGTAAAAAATAAAAATCAGCAAATTAGAACGAATTTCTTGGAAATTGGAAAGATTTTATTTTAATCAAATTTTGTAATAAACAAATTTTTCTTCTTCAGTTTAAAACTTTTTGGAGTACAATATAATCGAGGAATTTTCGAAATCTCAAAAATACCGGTGTCCCGATATTGACATGCAAAATACATATATATTTAAACGATAAATAATAAATCGAAGCTTGATTTTGCAAATTTTTTGGCAAACATCGCTTAAATGAGATCGGAAAGCTCGAAACGTGTATCTTCTGAGAAAGGCAGACGCATCCACTTTCGTTTGAGCTCTACAGCGCACAGCGCACCGAGCGTGCCTGCTAAAGATGCCGCGAAACCCATGAAAAAGAGGAAACTATACTTTATTTCTTAGATGTTGCAGCAACCCTGAGACTTATGAAGAATAAGAACCGTTTCTTCCTTGCCTTCAACTGTTCAATTATCCTGCATTGAGCTAAACAAGTTGCGGTATGTGTGGTCAACTTTCTGGCCGACTTGAATCAGGCGATGGCGGGCATCAACAGGCAGAGTTGATGGTTGAGAAATTAATCTAAAACTGTAGCATAAGAATTTGTGAACGCCGAAAATACCTTTAAAAACTTTAAACATATTTTCCTCACAAACTTAGCAAATCTATAGAGCGACTCTAAGTGAAGTAATCCAAGCATTTTGGATATGATCTTAAATTTTTCTGAGAATTGGTTTATACTCAAGCCTGCAAGTGTATAATAAGAAGAAAACTGAAAGCAAATAAAAAAAAAATGGTTATGGCGGGGAGGCTTTTATAGTCATATATCTTCGGTTCTTTTCAACATCCCACTTAAATTTTTGTTTTTACATTTTTGGGATAAAATATAATTTCAAAATTTTTGCGAAACCTATTTTTTTGGTCATTTGTGCAAAACATTTTTCTATTATTTTTTAATTTAGCGCTGCTACGTTTCTCAGTAATCTTTCAGTTAAAATTGTGAAAAAAGTGAAACTTTCAAGGCAGACAAAGAAAGAGGAAGAAACCCGAGAGAGAATGAGAGAGAGAGAGAGAGAGAAAGAGTATATATTTGCCGAGAATACAAACAGATAAAATTTACAAAAAACGGAGAAGGGTCGACCGGTGTAGATAAACGCTGGACACAAACCGTGGCAACAACGCGTATTACTCCGAGCGTTTATCACCCGCACAAGTGCAGCGATTCCAGGACCGCATCAACGGCACAAATTACCGCAAAGCAATACCACTAAATCGCACGCCGGAAAGGATAGCACTTTATAGTATTTTCAAAATTTTTAATTTTTTTTTCAAAAGATTTGCAATTTACTTCTGCCATGCTCAAGCCAACAAATAAACTAAGAAAACTTTAAGATCCCAAATTATTTGGATCACTTGTCATAGAATCGCTCTATAGCTCCAAATTAGTTAGGAATTGCTTACAGCTTATCTTCCAGAAGGTATATTAATTTTTTATTTATTAAAATGTAATAAATTTATTAAAAAAAATTAAAACCAGTATTAGCTACTGGACCTTCGGCTGTCGTGAAGAGATGTATCTTATTTAGGCAACTATAAGAATTCATCAAACAGTGTAAATTGAGTAATGTAGTGAATATATGCACTTCTATGTTGTTGGTAGTCTTCAGAGTTCTTAGAGTTTGTCATTCCTGAGTGATTATTGTAAAGAGTCTTAAATATGAAATAAATTAATTAGAAATAGTAGATTATGGCAAATTATTCAATGGTGTGTGAACTAACTCAGTTCGTCATTATCAACCTCTTTTTACAGTCCAGCAAATGTCCACCATAATTAGTTGAAATTTGAGTAGTTGGTTTCTAGAAGTTGGCAAATATAATATTTCAAATAATAAAAACAAAAAAAAATTGGTTTGTTATAATTGTATAAACTTATGATCAGAGCGCTATTTTTGAGTTATGGAATTTCATACTTTGTGTTCTAGCTTTTTAAATTTTTAGTCGTGAATCTATTTCGCCTATAGTGGCTTTACCCACACAACGGTGCGTATAAGTAACCTTTTGCAAGTACAATTCGCCAGCTTAGAAATAACTAAATTGTTTATAAAAAATTAGATTTTTGTGCAGCACGAGAAATTAATAATGGATACAGCATTTCTCTAAGTCAAAAAAAAAAAAATTATTAACATGATAATCGCATGGAGTTTTCCTATACTGCAGAGTTACTCTGACTCATCTGAACTAGAACAGGTTAACAAATGCTAATAAATGCTATTAAAACTTTTTTATTAGTAATAGCACTTAATGATGATTTAATTATTTTCTTTTAAGTTATGGGTATATTTGAACGAAGCAATTTTTTTTCGAAAGTTCTATCTAATAGTTGATCGCCACCATAGGTGATTAAAATTTCGGCTCTTTTGTGGCATTTTTCATAGCTTGCGTCAGAATTTCTAGTATTAATTTCTTAGAGAATTTTGTTCTTGAAGACCTGGAGGATATCCAGCTTAGCTAAGTAAAAACACTTTTTTAAGTAAAAGTACTTGATATAGCAGAGGACCAAATCGCCTGATTTCGCTAGCCACCACAAATCTTTTCGTCCAGAAACCAAAAAATGCTTGAAACCTCTTAGAGAACACGATCACATTAGTGCGAGCGGTGCCACCATCTTGCTGGAACATAAATATTCTGCAATTCAAACTCATCCAGTTTTGGTATTAAGAATCGATCATCAAGTTGCATTACCGTTTAGTGATGGTATCCACAGGGATGGAAGTGTGCCTCGTGGCAAATCATCAATTTCTCGAAAAAATCAGGCATTTCTTTTTTCAGTTGGGATAGTCTGGATGGTCGGCTAATGGGTTATCTAAATTTTCTGATCTTTGGTTCAAATTATTTAAAGAGATTGGCGAGAAATGGCCTATTAACTTATTGAGTTGTAAGATTTCGCGTCTTGATGGCATCGACGTTAAGTCATGGCTAAAAATATTTTTTTTAATTTTAAAAAATTTTGAAGCTTTAGGGTTTTCAGGGTCCCTATAAAAAAGTTATTTTTTTTTAAATAAAGCATAGGTGGTATCACGTTTTGGAAATTTGTAAACAAAAAGCCGATTAAATAATATCGGTCTGTAAATATTCGATTACCAAATTTAAAGAAAGATTAAATGGAGTTTATCATCCAGTTCGCAAAAACGGCTGAGCTTCTTGCTATTAATTCTAGTGTGTTGAAATGATAGCGAAGACTATGATGCGCCGTGTAGTACCTAGTGAAAATTTGTAAGCCCTCTCTACCTAAGATTTTTAACCTATTCGAGTCTCTTCTGGAGGGTGGGATAAACTCTTTAGGTTGGCTCTGGCCTGCACTCTCCATCTATTGTTGCATGAATACCCCATCCATCATATATCCTCCCAGTATATGAAAAATTCCAGCGCCTAATTTCGTTAGGCAGTCTGACTATTCGTTGGCATCATAACCTTCATGCACTTATGTATATGTACTTGTAGAGAGTTGTGTGTCGAAATATTGCTATATTTGCGCAGATATGAAGTTTCTAAAGAAATTATTCTCCCAGTATTTAGCATAAAATTGCTAAGAATATTTTATGAGTATTTGTAATTTTAAAGACCTAAAGTTTCGAAAAACGTTTGGCTCTAGGAGAGTATAAATTTTAACCCGATAAAAAAATTCGGACTTACGAGTACACGCTAAATTTATTATTTCTTTTGCCTCTTTACAATAAGCTGCTGTAAGAACATTATGATTGTTTTGTTATTATACAGCATTATCTATTAATTCATTCAAATGGCTCATATTTTATTAGTGTTTTTGTGTATGTTTAAATAAATTGATAAAAACCATCTAAATTTGGCCAGCTGTTAATCATAACTCTCACAGGGCTTTCGTTTGTTGTCCCATTTTTGATAAACTTAGCGCCTAGCGCTAATCTTTCCTTTCCATCTAGACACTATTTTGTAAAGATTTTAATCTTCTATGTACATTGCTTTTGCACTTCGCTTTGGCCAGTGACAGTCATGAAATTTCCAGTACAAATACTAATGTGAAATTAGTTTTGGAAGTATACATTTTATTACAACTCATTGGTAATTACCCAAAATTTAATAAACTTTGCGTCTATTTGACAATCAACACTTATCCGCTGGTACTCACACGTACACCCATGTCGGTATGTGAGTACAAGAGCAGACTATAGCGACCCTGTCGGGAAATGCGTAGTTGACTATTCAAGTAAATAAATTTAGGTCACCTATTATGACGAGTTTTTAATTGGTTTCGAATCATGCAGAAGTTGATTGAGTAGGGCTCAACTAATTAAATAAATAAACTTAATTTTTTTATTAACATTTCTGAAGTGAAACTTCTTAGGCGTCGATGGACGAGCGAGAATGGAGCGTAAAAGCTCAAGGCCATGCAACGTTTTCGTTCCGCGAGAGAGAAAAAAGATATAACATAGAGGAAAGAGGAGAGAGACAGCTATACCTTATATATATCTCAGATATACTTTAGGCGATTTTTCCTGAGTTTTTTTTGAGGTTGCTAATTTCTACTAAGAAATAACACTTCCTACTTTTTGGCGCTTGTTTGTTGGTGCAAACTTGTAGGAAATATATTTTTGGTGGCGACTTTTTGCGTTCTATTTCCTTGGTGCCTACTGTTTGGGGCGTTTTTGGTCCCAATTTTTAGCCTTTTTTTTCGGTGCCTACGTTTTGGCTCTTATTTCCGTTTCCTGGCTAGTGCTTGTGCGTACTATAAAGTGCTATCCATTCCGGCGTCGAATTTATTGGTATTGCCTTGCGGTAATTTTTGTCATTGCTGGGGTCCTGGAATGGCTGCGTTTGTGCGGGGGATAAACACTCGGAGTAGTGCGCGCTGTTGCCACAGTTTGTGCCCAGCGTTTACATGCACCAGTGGACCCTTCTCCGTTTTTTGTAAATTTTGTCTATTTGTATTCTCTGCAAATGTTGTGAAGTTATTTAGATATATATTCTCTCTCTCTCTCATTCTCTTTCGGGTTTCTTGCTCTTTCTTTGTCTGCCTTGAAAGTTTCACTTCTGTTATGTGTACTGCGCTACACGCACTTTTTTTTCGTCCCACGAAAGTTGATTCTACGTTACAGGAATGATCGGGACCTATATTCGGCCAAAGACTGTCACTTCAACAGCATTTCAAAAATATTTATGGGGCATGCTCATGCTCTTATAGCAACAACAACAACAAGAACACCTGTATAATTTTGCAGACCACACAAGAAACACTTGAGTAGGGAAGTAATGTTACGCTTCAAAAGCAAAAAAAAAAAGCAACAAAAGAAAACTGAATAATAAAAGTTTGCCTGGTCAGTTTGCCTTTTTATTGAAAACCAAAATATATTATTGATATTTTCCAACTTT
The DNA here is from genome assembly GCA_037575425.1 of Anastrepha fraterculus. Taxonomy (NCBI): domain Eukaryota; kingdom Metazoa; phylum Arthropoda; class Insecta; order Diptera; family Tephritidae; genus Anastrepha; species Anastrepha fraterculus. Next base: position 93,661 of record JAYXIM010018419.1, on the reverse strand, counting down.
ACGTGATATTATTGGTAGTTATATAATATATTATATTCAACTACGCTAAGCTAAGTTTCAAACTTTGTATTAAATTTATAAAAATTCGGCAAATTTTCAACAAAAACTTTAAACATTTTGCTCAGAATTTCTAGAAAAGATTTAGGTATGCAGTTTTATAAATCATCTGCGACCAAAAAAAAAAAAATCTCAAAAATCAGTGAGATTATTGATCTACTTGAATCTTGCACTTTATTATAACAAAAATTAAATGATCTATGAAACTGCATACCCAAAATTTTTTAATTTTTTGTCGTATGCGTCTTGATGTTGTTTTTGAAGTTCAAGCCGACTCCAAATGGCAGATGTATGAGCAGCTTTTGCATGGCATCAATACACTCGGAGGTTTTGCCTTTGCCTACCAAGGGGCGACCGCTATTATCAAAAGGTTTCTCTATCATTTGATATTTTATGTCCGGAGACTCTACCACGCACAAACCCCTTCTGCTAAACTGCACGAAGATACACTTGAGCTGGCATAATTAACCCTCTTGCATCACCGCTCGAAATTGGCGATGTACTCAAAACAACTTGCGTCGACAAGACTTTGTTTGCCGTTTGTTCTAATGAAAAATAATTTTACGGGATTACTAAATTTAATTATTTTCCTCAAAACCAAAAAAAAATAATTTATTATGTATTATTCCGTTCTTGGTGATTGGAGAGAGAGTATATGTTCGCGCGGAGTACTCCGCCCTTGGTGATAAAAGATAATCTCTGTTTTTAATTAGAAAATCTAGAAAATGTTTAGACATGCAGTCTTAAGGTAGGTAGGTAAAATGGCAAGAGTACTCCAGGCACACTTCAAGTAGCAGAATTTGGACCACTACCTGTGCAAAGAAAAATTTTGGGAAGAGAAAATCTTCTACAGCCATCCAGTGCTGTTGATGTAGTGAAGGTGAGAAAAGGGATCTAGGCTGGAGAATTTCTTCAATCTCAAGCGCCTAGCCGCCAGAGCCGGACATTTGCAGAGAAAGTGTTCAACAGTCTCTTTCTCTGCAGGATCCCCACAGCTTCTTCAATAGGGGTTGTACGGAATTCCAAGCTTCTCCGCATGAGTACCGATCACCCAATGACCAATGAACACCGCAATGAGTTAGGAAATTGAATGGCGGGGGGTTCCTATCAGTCTTAAAGCCCATTCAATTTTAGCATACTAAAGTTTAATTTTGAGCGAGTGAACTTTGAAACAAAGCGTCGTCAATGGTTAGAATGGTGACTGGAAATGGCAACAGTGAATGACCAATTTTCGAAGAAAATCATCTTCAGTGATGAGGCACCCATTCACCTCAGTGGATTCGTCAATAAGCAGAATTGCCGCATTTGGGCGAATGATAATCCAAGAGTGATTGCTGAAAAACCAATGCACCCACAAAGAGTGACTGTTTGGTGCGGTTTATGGGCCGGTGGCATCATTGGGCCGTAATTTTTCCAAACTGAGGGGCAGGTCAGGCAGTTACTGTGAATAGTGTTCGCTATCGTGAGATGATAACGAACTTTTTATGTCCCGAATTGAAAGATATGGATTTGGACGATATGTGGTTTCAAAAGGACGGTGCCACTTGTCACACAGCTAGCGAAACAATGACTCTTTTGCGCGAAAAATTTGATGGCCGAATAATCTCACGTCGTGATGATGTCAATTGGCCGCCAAGATCATGTGATTGGACATCGTTGGACTTCTTTCTTTGGGGTTATTTGAAATAGAAGGTGTACGTCGATAAGCCAGCAACAATTCAAGAGCTAAAGGATGAGATAATTCGACACATTAACGGCATAGAACTTCAATTATTCCTCAGCGTCATCGAAAATTTGGACCATCGGATAGAGGTGCGCCGCCGAAGCCGCGGCGCCCATTTGGCAGATATTTTATTTTATGTCTAATTGAGCCACACCAATATTATCATAATAAAGAGAAGTGACAATAATTTACTAAAAAATTGTATTTTATTCAAAATCAACACCGGCCCTTGAAACTTAACCACCTTGTATATAAGATGAACTCTTCAGCTCTTCAGCTGACATTTAAAGGCTGAAAAAATTGGGAAATATTGAAGAGCTGGTGCTACCACAATTATTTTATGAATCAACCCACTACAGTCAAATCTAAAAACATTAGTCTATAGTTAGTTAAATTTTTTTGATTTTAATTTTTTAATTATTAGTCAGTAAGAAATTGAATTAGCAAAAAATGGAATGAGATTGATATTGAAAGACTAATGCCCTCAAGTTCATTTAGAGTAGTTCATAATGAACTATAAGTACATAGATTTTGCAAAATCGGTTGGTGTTTGACGGTTAAGCCGACTTTGGGCAGATTTCATTTCATTTGGGAGCCTTCTCATTATAGGATTTGTGTGTGTCAATAGTCTACTTATGTGACTTCTGCTAGGGCTGTCAATACAATCGATATCAAGATCCCGTTAGGTATGTACCAAGGTGCCTTAGACATGGACCTAAGTATTTTAGATTAGACGCGTTGTAGTATACTTCGATTACTTATTGCAGCAGTGCCCCAAACCTCAGTTCCATATCTCCAGATCGGTGCAATTTTCGTTCGATAAATAAAGATTTTATTTTCCAATGATAATTTGTACTGAGGTCTAAGCAACCAGTACAATTTCTTAAAACGATTTTTAACTTAATTTCGGGTTTTCTTTATATGCTCCTGCCAGTTTAATCTTAAGTCGATCATAATGCCTGCTGTGTGCTGTTGAAATGAAGCTCACTTCTTCGCATCATCGCCATACAAAAGTTACCAATTAATATCAAAGTAAGGTCGTAGTGGAGCCTTACACTTTGGTAACGAGTAACGTAGAAGATGCAACTGCGGGTTGTAATAGCTGGGCGGTGACATAGACTTGTACATAGTACAGCGAATGAAGACCCGCGGCTACGCTCTGACTCTGAAAGTATTCGATGCGGTATCAGCTGGTGGTAGTAGAGGAAGAAGAAGACCTCCTTTGCTTTCGAAAGATCAGATCGAGAAGGACTTGGCTTCACTTGGTCTGTGTTCAGCACGTGGAAGAAACGATTTGTGAGCTGTCTTAAATTCGTCCAAAATAGCTTAAGCGGTGAACGCGTCATTCAAGAAGAAGAAGAAAATAGTAGCAGAGTAATAGCGCATTTAAAATGAACTTAAGCTTGGCTGAATTCCCTACAGGGACGCATCGGCACTCATCTACACTTACATATACATACACATGAACATATTTTCAAAACACTTGTCTTCGAACACAATAAGTGAGCTCTATTATTCGTGCTTTATCTGCTCGAATTCTTAGTTAGTCAGTCAAGTTGTCAGTCAAGTTATCTGCGACAGTGTATTAATTTTTATTGCATTAATAAAGCCATACGCACACATATGTATACAATGGCACAGGTAAGTATGTGATTATGTACACTTAATTTGTATGGCCATATTTCTGTACGTTACGCATCAAGACAACATTTATCTACGAGAATATGAACGCTCCGTCCGATACGATCGATTCTTGTTGAAATGTTTAGCGAGGCAATAAATTTCTTTGATACGATGAAAAGTTGCTGTGATGCCATAAATTTTTATTCAGTCAAATAAACAGAAAAAAAATCAATCAATGCAACAACAAATAGTAAGCCGCTAAGCGGCTAAGCAGCATTTTAAGTAACACCAACAACAAGCAGTGCTGCATTTGGCTTTTAAACCTACATACGAGTACCTGCACACATAGATACATACAAACACATATAAGCAACTGGTTAAAAACAAAATTATGTACTAGTGATCATATCACCATATCAATGACATTGCAATAATAGCAATAAAAACACACAGCAATGCTATAAAACATCTAGTGCGATAAACAGTTATTTCGTTAAACTATCTCCAAGTGAAAAATTTGGTAAATTTTGATAGACAAACGAGCTATTTTGAAGTACTTTTAAGCTGATGAAAACGAGTTCATCAGCCAGTAAATTTTCGGGCTGCTTCAAGCTAAAATATTTGCAAAAGCCCACCCTCTTGTTGTTTAGCGGTTCTCGTGTCGTGCTTTCTTCCATTACCGTAAGGTGAAATTGCACAGGCACTGAATCGCTGGATGGTTGCTATGAGTTATCCACTTTCATGAAAGCTATGATGAACGCCGCATCTTTTGAGACCGTTCTGAAGGCTGAGCAAATACGAAGAGCGGACAAGCCGTACGTGAAGCTAATATCTACTTTGTGCAAATGTAGTGCCGTAGTGCCCTCCATGAAGGAGGATATGTCTTACTACTTCTGCTTGAGTCTGTTTTGCCTGCTGCTTGGGTCATCGATATTTGCCATTATTTTACAGAGTCCGGCACTCGAAGTATAACCAACTTCAGGCCGATGAACGGGCATCAGCTGTATGTTAGTTGGCTAAATGATAGTCCAGAGTAAGGTTTACAAGCGCACCGAAGCATTTTGCCGAGAGTAAGCGCGAAAAATGAAAATCAGTAAAGTAATGATTGCATTATATTTGGCTGGAAAATCACAACCAGTGATTGTTCGTGAGCTCGAGCACCTTAAAGTAAATCAAGTATTTGTTTATCGCACCATTACTCGTTACAATGATACTAGTAGCATCGCGAAACGTCATGGAGATGGTCTTCAGAATACTGCAAAATCACGTGAAATGGTTCAAAAAGTGATCGGGCGCCTGACTTGAGCGAAATCCCCAACGAAGTGCCAGTCAAATGACGAAAGAACTGAAAATATCAGACCGTAGCATCCACTGCATACTGAAAAATGATCTCACAGTCAAGCCTTATAAGGTTCAAAAGGCACATGATCTCACACCAAAGCAGCAACAAGTCAGACTTGAGAGTGCGAAGGAGTTGCTTCGCTTGGCCGAAAGCGGTCAATTTCCGAACATTGTGTTTTCTGACAAGAAAATGTTTGAAATTGAGCAATTCGTAAAATTCCAAAGGGATAGAGTTTAGTTGACCGGCTGTGCATACGAGAATTTGAGTAATCGATTGGCCACTAGGAGGCAGCACCCGTCACAGGTAATAGTTTGGGCCATTGTAACCGCAGATGGGCGCTCTCCAATCGTTTTCATGAAGCCATGGCAAGACAAACATTTCGATGCCATATCAACAGGATTTGGCACCGTCTCACAAAGCTCGATTGAACCAAAAATGGCTAAAAAACAACGCTCCGAACTTCATAATGTGCACACAATGGCTCTAAAATTTACCAGACGCGGAACCGGTGGGCTATTTTGGAGTGCAAGGTTCGAACTAAAAGATTCACCAGTCTCAACGCGCTGAAAAAAGCCATAGTCCGCGAGTCGATGATCTACTCAGAAGCCTATTTACTTCTCGCATAGCTTAAACTTAATGATATTGTCGCCAACTCCAAGCTCAATCCCTTCTCCTTCTTACACGTCCTGATCAGTATGGGTTCTCTCTTATGGGCAGCCAGCCTTAGACTTCTCGGGCCTAGCCATTCCTGAGCCGCTCCTATAGAACTTTGAGTAATATTTACTACCTCTTTGATTGACCCCTTGGCTGCTAAGATTCGTGCAGTTAAAGTTGGTTAGATATACAAGTGGATTCGGGCAATTGTAAGCGGCATAAGACTGGTTGTAGGACACGTGGTATGAATAGCTAGATAGATTTCAGGTTTGCACTTCCACCTCATGTTCTATTAGGCTCTCTCCTCATCACAGTACCTCATCCAAACACAGTTCTCTTATCAACCCTAAGTTAAGGCGGGGTTGGGCTGAGCATATCTGCATTTCTTCTGGATGCAAAGAGGTGGCAAAATGGGTGTACCCCCAGCATTCGTTTGGTTGCATGTGTTATACGCATTGCTTTGAACTAATCCCATTTTGGCTGAGTGTGGTGGGGTGAGACAGTGCCCTGTCAGTACTCTAACCAATATTTTGCAGTCTTTCCTAGGCAGTGATAAAATAAAGTTTGCAGTTCTGGTATTCCAAGTCCTTAGCATAATTTTGTTGGCTTTGTAAAAGGTTGAGTGTTCCCATTTTCAGAGCTATTTCCTGTTGTTCTTATTGTTGTTATAGCAGTAACTGTGCCCTGTCAGTGTAGTGTAAATCACCGGTCGTCTTCGTCTAGCTCATTTGCGAAAGTGCAAAGGAAGTACAGAGGGAGAGGGGTGTTAGATGAGTGAGTTTGATGGGGCCTCTAAAAAGGTGGTTAGTGTCGTGCGGGGTGCCTTCACATGCCGGACATATGCTTAGTATGTCGGGGTCGATTCTGGATAGGTAGGAGTTTAATCTCCTACAGTATCCAGAACATAATTGTGCCAAGATTACGCGAGACTCTCAGAGAAGTTAGAGCTCTTTTGCAATGGGTGGTGGTTGGACTCCGATAACGGCATTCGGGGGTCGGGAGTTTACGAAGGTTGCAAGAGTCTCCCGATGAATATCGTTAATTGTCTGTCTGTACACTGTCCGATTTAGTAATTGTCTGTTTTGTTCGCGTAATTGAGGAGGTGCCTTCTGACGTGCTTGGGAGGCGGCTCAGGCTCAAGCAGGTGTCTGCATGGGTGGGACCTGCGGTAAGATTATCGTGCAGTCGCCGGCGTAAGAGACCAGGGAGACTCCCTCTGGTGGCTGGGGGAGTTTCGAGATACAGAAGTTAAAAAGTATGGGTGAAAGGACACCGCCCTGCGGAACTCCTTGCTTTATTTTCCTCTGTTTAGAGATTTGGTCTCGAAATAGCACCGACGAATGAGTTGGTGTTCAGATAGTTCGCGGTCCACCCCTTCAGCCCTGGCACTCGCGTGGCGTGGCTGACAGTGTAGAAAGCCTTTTTTAGGTCCAACGCTACTAGAACAGTCGTCTCGTAGGGGCGGGTTTGGTTGAGCCCGCGGTTTATCTGAGTGTTAATGACGGTGAGTGCTTTGGTGGTACTGTGCACTCTTCGGAAGCCATGCTGGTGTGAGGTTCCGTTTTCAGAAAGTAGACTGATGGGTATATGTCTGACGTTTGTTATACAAGGTGGCACAAAATTAGTCATCCATTTTTTTTAAATAACTTTTTGTTGTCTAGTTTATAGGAATCACGACGGCACCATTTGCAAAAATTATGAGTCTCCCAATTGGATGATTAATTTTGCGCCACCGTGTATGGTAAAATTTCTAGTTGTAAATTGGCACGAAAAAGAAATTTTATTAAAAATATTCCTTCCTTTTCTTGATTGAATCTAAAGACTTAACACACATTTTTTTAAATAAAAATTAAACACCATCGTGCAACCACCGTATTGACCTGATATGACCCCGTGCGACCACTTTTTGTTTCCCAAGTTGTTTTACTTGTTTCCCACTTCGTGGAAGGAGATTTCAGTCGATAGAGGAGATCAAAGAGAATGCCACGAAGGAACTGAAGGGCATCCCATCCATTTTATTTAAACATTCACGGTACTTTCTGATAATAGGGTATGTCTGATGTTTGTTATAAGGTGGCGCAAAATTAATCATTTTTTTATTATTTAGTTAACAGGTGTAACGACGACGTCATTTGTAAAAATTTTAAGTTTTCAGATAGGATGATTAATTTTGTGCCACCTTGTATGAAAAAAGTTGTAGTTGTAAATTGGTTCGAAAAAGAAATTCTATAAAAAATATCCCTTCCTTTTCTTGGTTGAAACTAAAGGTTTTAACACACATATTTTTAAAACACATAGAAACGTGCGAAAGTGCAAAATCGTGTGGTTGACAATTTTTCGCCTACGAGACAGGAAATCGAACATAAAAAAACGTAGAATAGAGGCCATTATTTTATTTGGCAATAAGGTTACTTGGGTATCATATCAAATCGATCTAATTATCTAAAGCACATTTAGTACCAAGTACTATAAAACTGTGATCATAAACCAAATGTGATAACATCACACGTCCAAAAATATACAATTTGTGTTTGGCTTTTCAGTCTGGGCTCTACCGAAGAAGATCGAAAAACAAGCGTCAATTCAAAATTTGGTAATAATACTTACTTGTGTACTTAATTTACGACTTTTACCCATAAAGAAGATTTTCATCGTTAGTTAAGCTAATAAAACACTATCTACAATTAGACATTTGCCAATAAGCATTGATTAGGGGCAAGGAATTTGAGTGCATAGAAAATTTATAAAAAAAAACAAAAACAAATAAATATCCATATATTTATTTTATGACGGTTAGTTATTATGTGCGATGTACGAACAAATGTCATTGGACATATTTACACTAGTCACTAAATACCTATGTATGTGTGTGTGTGTGTACGGATGTGCGTAGTATCAATAGTTGCAGGCTGTCCAAAAATTTAAGCATAGATAGCGTTATTGTATCATATCTATTTGGTGGCCTAAAATCGTAGGCATTTAAAAAGCAATGCCGTATGAAATACTTTACGCCGGCGATATGACACATTAAGACTTTGGACAGTGAAAATAAAATTTATTGGGCTATATTTTTTATTTATAAAAAGTAGTTTACAAAAAACAAATTAAATATTATATAAAAATTTGAGTTAGCACAATGAGGCTCAGTGGTACGTCATTATGAATGAAAATTGCTACGGTATTATTTGTACTTGGGGTATTACTTATCAGCTGAATTTACTATTGTAAAGGGAAACTTCTAAAGGAATAAGTCTAGAGATGTACTGGTCCAATTGAGGTACGAGGTGCGCTCAAAAAGTATCGCGAATTTTGAATTTTTGCTGGTTACGTATATTCGAATTTCGATTTTTTGTGGCGATATGTTGGTACTCATGTCTCTCACTCATGCCGACGAGTTTGGCTATTTTGAATGTTCAGTTTATTGCTGACAGCTGCTTTGCTTGCACGAGTTTCGGCTCGTCTTCGGTTTTTAACCATTCAATAAAGGTGGATCAAAGAACCTCTATCAGATTTTGTGTGAAAAACGAAATTAAGTGCGCGGATGCATTCCGAACGTTAAATGTGTCATACCGAGAATCTACTTTGGACCAAAGCAACCTTTATTGGTGGTACAAAATGTTCTCAACAACAGATGAAAAAATTTACGAAGATAAGAAAATGGTATTGGCCAATCGTCGAATCACCGTTAGATAAGTTTGCTGTGGACCTAGACATATCGATTGGCTTGTGCTATTCGATTTTTTTCAAGGATTTGTGCATGAGACTGGTCGCCGCAAAATTCGTACCAAAACTGCTCAATTTCGACCAAAAGCAGCATCGCATGGACATTGCCAATGAGATGTTGGACTCTGTTCGCGACGACCCATTTACTCCAGAGGGTCATAACTGGTGCCGAATCGTGGGTGTATGGTTATGACTTAGAAACCAAAGCTCAATAATCTCAATGGAAGGCTGCCGCACGAACCAAGTCCGAAAAAAGCGCGCCAAGTTCGGTCGAATGTAAAAGTTTTGCTTACCGTTTCCGTCGATTGCAGGGGCGTTGTGCATCATGAGTTCTTGCCACAGGGTAAAACGGTCAATAAGGAATATTACCCGCAAGTTATGCGCAATTTTCGCGAAACAACACGCCAGAAACGCCCGTATTTGTGGAAGAACAAAAAATGGCTCTTGCATCACGATAACGCCCTTGCTCACACATCGTTGCTTGTGCGCGACTTTTTGGCCAAAAACAGCACACTAATGATGCCACAGCCATCGTACTCCCCATATCTGGCCCCCTGTGACTTTTTCTTGTTCCCGAAACTGAAGAGGCTCATCAAAGGACGACGCTGCGCTACGATTGACGAGATAAAGACGGCATCGAAGGAGGAGCTGAACAAGATAAAAAAATGATTTTTTGAAGTGCTTCGAAAATTGGAAGAAACGTTGGCACAAGTGCATAATATCTCATGGGGATTACTTTGAAACGGGCAATTTAGATATAAATAAATAAATAAATAACTTTTGAAAAAACACAAAATTCGCGATACTTTTTGAACGTATTCCACGTTGATCAAAGAGTTTTCGGAAAAGCCGCCAGGTGACATTCTAAGTCAACTGATTTCAGTTCTGGTTTTTTGTTATGTTTCCACAATTGCGATTAAAACTTCTAGAAGAATTTTACCGCCGTTGCTTGACATTTGTAAAAGTAACGCTCTTCTGAGTCGCCAAAGACATGACTTCCAAGCCTGAATTCGATCCAACATTCACCAAACGCGCCATTACTGGAGACGAGAAGTGAGTTTATCAGTACGATACGCATTCCAGGCATCAGGCGATCAAATGAACTAAGACCAAAAAAAACAGAAAGCGATGCTAACCGTTTTTATTCGTTATAGCGGTATTTTACACCACGAATTTTTGCTAGAAGGTCAGCCAGTTAATAAGAGCTATTATTTCGGCGTTATGATATTTTACGTGAAGCAATTTGCCAAAAAAAGAAAGGAAGGAAGAATGAAGTGGAAGAAATCAAGGGGAATAACTAATGGGTTTTGGACAAGAGCAAAACGAATACCATCAAACTTCTATTAAATTTACCTAATAATGGCTCCCTGTGATTTTTTTCTGTTAGATCGAGTTAAAAAACCACTAAGGGAAACGCGTTTTAAAAGCCGAAAGGAAGAAATGGAAAAATCGAAGACGTCTCTGATGGCTATACCGAAAATAATGTCACAGAAATATTTCCAGAGCTGGGTGAAACGTTGGCACAACTGCGCTGCAGTTGATGGGGAACACTTTGAAGATGATAATATTTGTGGAATAAATATGTATTTTGAATTTCCAGAATACATTTTGGGAACTTTTTGATCAAGGTGGTATTCATGAACCTTGAGAATGCGCAAAATGTTGTATTCCTTCTTCAGCTGTGGTATATAGTGTAACCAAAAAGGCAGATGAAATTGCTTGTATGTAACTTATAAAGCCTTTAATTATTTTCCTAAATCTCTTGTATCACCTTTAAAGTCCCCTCTCTTACAATCTTCTTCCTTTTTGGCCGAGTTTAACAAAGCGCGCCATTTATTTCTTTCACGTGCTAACCGACTGATCTTGCCAACGTAGAGGAAGCCTTCCTCTTCCTCTGCTATCACCAGCTGGTATCCCATCGAATACTTTCAGAACCGGAGCGTTTGTATCCCATCGGATTGCGCTATGTCTATGTCGTCTCAAAGCTCTTTCTCTCAAACACTCCAAGGAACGCCTCATCAGATATTGTCATCGTCCACGTTTCTGCGCCATACGTTAGGAGCCTTGATGAGAGCCTTGTAGAGTCCTAGTTTTGTTCGTCGAGGGAGAACTTTACTACTCAACAGCCTACGTACTCCAAAGTACCATTTGTTGGCAACAAACAAGCTTACAATACAATTTATTTATGCTCCATGATTCAGTTATTGAAGGTTTGCTCACTTGTGACATTAGAGGTTTGACGCTTCTTTACAAAAGGTTGAATTTAAAAAGGATGCAGAAAGTGGAAACAATTAAATCCCAAGTGGTTTAAGTGAGAAAGAGACAATCTTATACCTTCGGTGGCGCAGTTCTGTTCTATCTAAACGTAGATTCACCACTTCAGGTAGACAATTTTTAATGAGTTGGACAGTCTCAGTACTGTGGAAATCAGGGATTTTAAAATGTTTATATAAACGTTTGAGAGTGCACACTGACTTTGCAAATGATAAGGACGTGCGGCGACATCAAAATGGAAGTTCGAGTGTGTACTTTAGTGGACAGTCGCTACAACCTAACCTAACCTAGTAAAAATAGTAGCAAAAAAGTGTTTGTTTAAACAGATCGCGAAGTTGCGAAGTTTCGTCATTATGAAGCTATCATGTTACCCTAGGAAAGTAGAGTCATATAGTATGAATTCACGAAAATCACGATTTTTTTGCACTAGGACTTATTTAAATGAATAAATCTTATATTTAAAGGGATTATTCAATAATTGTTTTTATATTTCGAATAGATTTATAGTACATAAATTTTCAATTAATATATTAATTGTTTTGAAAAAAAAGAGATTTTTGACGTTGTGCTGGCATTTAAGTGCTCCGGAGGCGCAATTAAGACACTTCATTCACCTATACGAAAATGCTCATTGGAAATATGTTCCGCCAATTCCAGCTTTCTTATAGTGAAGCCTGCAATGCTGTTCTTTAGGATATTACAGCGCATTGCAAAACGTAAGTTCCTTAGAAATCACCTCAAGTTTTTAAAATTTTTCATTGATATACCTGTTAGGCGTAGCCACTCAGCTTAGTCAGTTTCCTTGTTACTACAGGATTTGAGTGTTGTGATTAATTACATGGCATTGCTGAAGAATTCGTGTTGGTAACTTATGTATTTTTGAAGCAATCAAGTAAGTAACAGGTGGCGCTAAAGTAATCCTCCTATAAGACAATGCTATAAATTTTGCGATTGGCCCCTAATGTCAGTTCTGTTTTGACATTTGTGTAGTAAACACATGCGAAATACACGTTAATAAACAATGTTACGCTACACTGCTCCAGAACGCGGGATGTTGCTGACATTTATTTGACCAATAATCGGTCGGTGACTTTGGCGCAACATGAATTTCGTCGCAGATTTCCTCGCCGTCCAACGCCTACTGGTGAAATACTGCGACGTTTAGCCGCTCGCCTCGAAGACTGGCACAACACGAGATGCTGCCAGCCGGAGTAGCCGTTCTGCAGAGAATATTGCTGCTGTAGCCAAGGATGTCATGGAAGCGCCGTCGACATCGACCAGACGATGTGCCACGCAAATGGGTATCAGTCGACGGTCTTTACAGCGAATTTTGGTACAAGATTTGAAGATGCTTCCGTACAAAGTCCAGACGGTGCATCAGCTGTTAGCTGCTGACCGCCAATCGCGTCTAACATACGCTCAAGCCTCCTTAGTCACCACCAAGAGGAAGATAATTTTTCATCAAAAATAATCATGAGTGATGAGACCCATTTCCATCTTAGCGGGTACGTAAATAAGCAAAATTTACGCTTCTGTGGCACTGAAAATCCGCGTGTAATCCACGAAGAGCCATTACACTCGCTTCAAGTCACTGTATGGTGTGCTGTTTTCGCTGGAGGAGTCATCGGACCTTTTTTCTCCGAAGACGTCGCGGGCCAAACGGTTACTGTGAATGGTGAGCGCTACAGAGCAATGATCAACGAGTTCTTTTTGCCGCAACTTGATGAATTGGGATTGGAAAACATGTGGTTCCAACAGGACGGTGCAATGGCACACACTGCACGTGCCACAACCGATATGCTGAAGGATGCATTTCCCGGGCGCCTAATCTCCCGTTTGGCGATTTGCACTGGCCAGCAAGATCGCCTGATTTGACCGCTCCAGACTTCTTTTTGTGGGGCTTTTTGAAGTCGCGGGTTTATGTCAACAAGCCTCAGACTCTTGCAGCTCTTAAAGACAATATTCGTCAAGAAAGTGAGGACCTATCGCCGGAAGTTTTGGCCAAAGTGATGGAAAATGCCATAAAAAGGGCTCAAATGGCAATCAACTGTGGCGGCGGCCATTTACATGACATCATATTCTCGACTTGATGTAAAAAAAATTAAAAGACCAAATGAAAATAATCCACAAGCAGAATCAAAGTTTTCGATTTTTTTTTTAAATTGCAGCCAAAAAACATCGCAAGGTTACTTCCGCAACCTGTATTTGAAAAGTATGGGACCGCAAAAAATACTATATAGATCTATAATATTGGTCCATAGTCTTGAGAAGCACGTGAAACTGAAACGGTCAAGCAAAATAAAGGGAACTTATGAAAAGTGTGTTTTGTTCATTATCCGAGGAACTTAATCAATAATCAGATATTTTGTCCAAAAATATTGTCAATAAAACCTTTTATGTTCACAAGTTTTCTTCCATCAGTGGACATATTTTTTTTTCGAAACGCCAAGGTCCACACGGTACATAATCTAGCGAATACGGATCGTAGTTGACAGTTAGTATGCGATTGTTTATCAAAACCAAAAAAAAAAAAAAAAAAATGTCCGCAAATAACAATCGAAGAGCTGACGGATCAAAAGCCAACTGTGCTCTGAGCGGTTTTTTCGCGCTTAAAATAATAAATTTATGCTTTTGAGTTGCTTACCAGTGTTTGTTGATCCCCGAAGCCTTTTTGGAGACTTGAATTTTTTAGAACTTCATTCTGGGAGTAGCGACGGGTATTCGGTGGATATTGGCGAAGACGAGTAAGAATGACCTTTATTTCTAAACCAATGGTGCTAAGTTGGATTGTGATGTGTTTATAAAAGTTTTCAACCATCTCGCCCAAATAATATAAGTTTCTTGATTTATTTGAAAGATAACATCCTTTTCGATTATGGAAACGAAGATACACTTTCGTCTGTGGTTGCGTGGTTAATTAATGCATGAAGATGTTTGGCAAAATAGACAAAACAACGTACTTATATCGGGTACATATAAACAGATGCTAAATATAGTATATAAACAGTCGCCTTTAATGAAATTGCTACTCGCACAATTGAATTAAATCCATTTGCAAACCCTATTAGAGTTTTTGGATTTGAACGCCGAGGTTATTTGCATGTATTCCGCGAAAAGTCACGGGCAGACCAAAAAGTACACAAAAACCAAATTTATATATTTACATATATTAGAAATCAAAGAAATCAAAATTTTAAATATGTGAGAAGGGGCAGAGTTTTTGCCAGATTTCAAACTTTTGCGAAATCATGGTTGATAACTTGAAGTGCAATGTGTGTGTGCTTGACGAAGAAAAATTCTCATAGATACTCGTCTATAACGTGCATACTTGAATTATCGCGTGCAAAAGCAGACGATTGGACAGACGAATAGGCAGATATGGCTAAATCACCTCCTGTTGTTATTCTACAAATTTTGGTATACATTTTGGTTTGGTTATCTACTAAAACCAGCTGATAACTCCTTTAAATAAAACACGTTGATACATTTTTATTCTTCGAACCAATATTTGTGTCGATCGCAGTAAGGTGAACATAATACAAGGTGGCGCAAATTTAATCATCCATTTTTTTGTAATAATTTTTTTACTAAATAAAAAATACTAAATACTAAATAAAAAATATATATATTTTGAGTGACGGAGAACTTTATTTTAACCCTTACGCGCTTCGTTGGTTATCTGTGTGTATACTGCAGCTGTCTAGTTCGACTACGCCATTTGCAAAAATTATAAATCTTCCGATAGGAGAGACAAAATATTTAACTTGGGAGCACGATCGACAACTAAGAAATACCATTCATTGATTATTTTAAATTTATTATATTTCAAAACTATTTATTATTTGTAGTACTAAATTATTGTAAAATTTCAAGTGTACATTTAAATAAACGCGCAAATATTTTATATTGTTTTGCTTATTTTTGTGAGTAAATCAATGATTGTACAAGTGTGTACGTAAGCATTTATGCGATACACGTAGCCGAAGCTGATATCGAAGATAACTCATTAATTAGTCTCACATG
The DNA here is from genome assembly GCA_037575425.1 of Anastrepha fraterculus. Lineage (NCBI taxonomy): Eukaryota > Metazoa > Arthropoda > Insecta > Diptera > Tephritidae > Anastrepha > Anastrepha fraterculus. Next base: position 78,242 of record JAYXIM010018419.1, on the reverse strand, counting down.
TGTTTTTGTTGTGCGAACATTTCATATAGAGAGCACTGAGCGACGAGAGTGTATGCATGTATGCATGCCCATGCATATCACAGTCCGAATTGCTTCATTTTACGATTTCATTAGACGAAGTGTACACCTATGTATACGAATGTGTACACATCGTTCACATGTACGGACGCACACACTATCTCTTCCAATATGGATGTGGGCAGGCGGCACCCAACCGATTTGATTTTATCCGCTTGCATGAGTGTTCATTTTCTTTGTGGACTTAGCACGTGAATACATACTATTATGTGTTCTATGCACTTAGATAACGGTTCAGTTATACAAATTTACTAGTATTGTTTGTCATTTAGAGAATTTCTCCTATCTATTCGCTGATTTGTTGGTGAGTTCACTTGTGTACGTGTGGTGTGTGCATTGAGTGGGTTCAGCGGGTTGAGCTTCATCGCCACACAGCGTTTGTACGCTACACGCCCCAAGTAGCTGACCATAACAAAACTTGCCGTTACCACTAACGCGCACCAAAAAAAAAAAACACATTTTTTGCGTGATTTTGACATAGAGGACGCAATCGACCGGATAAGTGGACGAACGCGGATTATCGCAAACGTGTTGACGTGCAAGTACATATTTATATATGTGTATGAATAAAGCAATATACTTACGTATGTACATTCAAACATACACATTCACAATTGCATGTTCAGCGCAATAATTGAAGTCAAGCGCTTAGCGAATCGGCAATGCGGCCGATCTCTTTATATCTAAGACGATTCTAATCCGAAGTGTAATCCGCAGTGTAGACCAAGTGTACCAAGCGAATCATGTTCGTTAGATATTCACTTAGTGAGTGTACATACATGATGAGTATTTGGGTGTGTGTGTGTGTGAGTGAGTGCGGGTGTGTGTGCATGATTGAAGGCTACAAAAACAAACAAAAAATTTAATAAAATGAAGAAATAATATCACAAAAACAAAGGGAAGATCAAAAGTATGTGGAGCGGATGTACCGCAGTCAGTGGCAGCACAGCGCCGCGTGCGATCTGTGTCAAATAGTGAGATACGCGACAAAAGTGCCTGCGGCAAAGCGGCACATCATTACAGAATATTGTATTTATGGAATAAGAAGAATAGATGTTCGAAAAAAATTTCAACAGCACTGGTTCAGAAAACAGAAGCAAATTATTCGTTACATGCCTAAAGGTGGTACTAAATAAAAAGTGAGATTGAGTGAAAAAGTGTAATGGAAAACGAAATTTCATCATCTTTTCAAAAGGAAACAACAAAAAAAATATATAAAATTTTCACGAAATCACAGTATTAACAATTTTGCAAAAAGTGATACAGAAGTGCTTTTTTGAAAGTTTTATTTAGTAGTAAATGTGCATTACAAAAACACTTATGAATTTCATTTCAATTTAACGGATTTACGCTGATCAAATAAAAGACGAGGTAAGTTTTTCATTTGAGGCAAAGCTACTTTAAAACTTTAGAAGTTTAGTGATTCTCGTAAAGTATTGTCTGAGTTACGAAAGTACGAATACTTTTTTAACGGTCAAAATTTACTTGAAAATGTCTATCGTCTAATGTGAATAAAACATTTTTTTAAATTTTGTTATTATTGCTGCAACTCTTTAGATGTTGCAAATTTTTGTGGAATGTTGTTGAACTGACAGTCCTTAGTTGTATATAAAATCGGGTCGCTCCGGTAACATGAAACCGACTGCTGAGAGGAAGTGTATAGTTGTGTATTTCAAGCTGCTCTAAGCACTGAACTAAGGCCGCCCCTGTCCTTGCCCTATTGGGGTAAAATGAATTTAATTACTGTTGAAAAATTACAAATTTGTGCTTGGGTAGTCGAAAAAGTCTTTTCGTATTTCTAATCAAATTTCAACTCACTTTTTGTATATTTATAATGAACTTTATTAAACCAAATATGTACCATTTTGGCCGACCACTTTTTACCATTTTTCTTCTAGAGACATTATTCCATCAGTGTAAAACTTTTGTGGTTTCTCGGCGAAAAACTGCGACAAGTAATTTTCACAGGCTTCTCTTGAAGCCAATTTTACTCCATTAAGGGAGTTCTACATTGACCGAAACAAATGGTAGTTCGATGGTGCAAGGTCAGGGCTATATGGTGGATCCATCAAAACTTCCCAGCAAAGCTCTCCCAGTTTTTGCCGAGACATCAAAGATGTGTGTGGCCTAGCGTTGTCCTGATGAAAGGCGACGCCCTTTCTGTTGATCAGTTCTGGCCGTTTTTTTCGATTGCTTGCTTCAATCTCATCAGTTGTTGACAGTAAAGTGTAGAATCAATCGTTAGAGCAGGCTGGAGCAGCTCATAGTGGATGATTCCTTTCCAATCCCACCAAACACACAGCAAAACCTTTTGAGGCGTCAATCCTGGCTTTGCGACCATTTGTTGAGCTTCACCACCCTTGCACCATGATCTTTTTCGCACATTATTGTCGTATTTGATCCACTTTTCGTCTTCTGTTACCATTCGCTTCAGAAATGGTTCGATTTCATTTCGTTTCAGCAAAGAATCGCAGATATTAATTCGGTCCATTAAATTTTTCACAGACAATTCATGTGGTACCCAAACATCGAGCTTCTTTTTGTAACCAGCCTTTTTTAAATGGTTCAAAATCGTTTGATGATGAATGTTTAGTACCTTGGCGATGTCATTGCAGCCTATGTGACGGTCCTGGTCAATCTTTTCCATAATTTCGTCGATTTTTTCAACGATAGGTTGACCGGAGCGAGGTGCTTCTTTCACATCGAAATTTCCAGAACGGAAGCGAGTGAACCATTGTTGTGCTTCACGAACTGATACAGCATCGTCTCCGTAAACTTCACAAAATTCATTGGTGGCTTGCGCGGCATTCTTCCCTTTTTTATACAAAAATTTCAAACTTCTCCGAATTTAATTTTCAACTTCTCCGAATTTAATTTTTTTTGGTTAAATGAAGCTTAAAATGTCACCTTTCTAACACCATATGATATGACACAATGTGATTGGTAGCACTGGAGATAGATGACTCCAACGACATCTATTGACAAAATACGAAAATGCGTTTTCGACTACCAATATAATGGGCACCTAAAGACAGGAAGTGTTGTTTCTAATAGCAAACTTCCCTATATAAGTAACGACAAACTACACAGAAACCATTTGCCGTTCGGAGGTGGCATAAAGGTGCAGATCGCTCCAATTGTGGGACACATCTGCGTCTAAGGATAAAATATCCTTTTCGGATATTGAAAAAATGAGTTATTGAATGAGGAGTGGAGCGAAGACGATAATTTACCACTTCACTGAACTCAATAGTTATCATAAATAGGATTCAAGACAAGCCCATGCCTACCATTAGATTAGATTGGATTTGTGGGTGGTTGGACAAGTCCAGATAGAACGAATATGAATGGTAAGGCTCAAAAATTGGTTTGATGTCACTTTTCCACACATCTTTTGGATTCATTGATGAATCTTAACATATTACCTACCGTTAATGCTTGCAAAAAAAAAGTTTCTCTGGTGCCGAATGAAATTCGAAAGAATCAAAAACAGGATGTACCGCTTTTCGTGGGACGTGTACGTGGGAAGATAGGGGATGGCGATAGGAATAAAAAATCATATGTGACTGTAAGAGTAAAATGCTTGGTTTCGGAGGCAGGGGGGATTTTGTAATGTTAGGTACTTTTTTCCTTTTTTCCCTATAAATTTTTTGGTGTAGATTCTACGAAGCTTATATTTATCTCTAATGAAAGCTAACGGTCTAGAATTTTCAACAAATGCTTCACCAACTCTCGTCTTGCGAAAAGCTAACCAAAACTATATTTATTTTTTATGACCTAATATACACAAAACGAAAACAAATATTGAAATATGTGATAACGCTCGAGCGATGCCATAAGAGACTGTAGACAAAGATCGATTAGACGTGACAAAAGAAGAATTGAAAAATGCAATCCTGTAAAATTCTAGTTAAATCAAAGGAATCTAATTTTATTTGATTCGAAACTAAAATTAACAGTTATCGGCACTCTAAGTGTACGAGTATGCACGTGAAGTTCAACAGAAATCGCAAATATGAGCACACGGTAGATAATGTGTTAAAGGATCCGAAAGAAGAAGAGTATGCACTTTATCTATGTATATTTAGTACATCGCAACACAACAGCCTCAAACTGATTCTAGAAAACGCCGGCCAGCTACAGAGAAAAAGCTGGTAGGTATATTGGGTCGCGTTGTACCCTGCAATTACACCCACCAGTACTTTATGGAGTTTTAGGAGATACATATGTCGCTGATTTCCTGTTTGGTTATTTAACAAAACGTTTGGCTACTTTCCAGGAGTCTAACTCAGATCTACGTCTTTTATGGGTAGAAGTCGTCAATCCATAGTGTAATTGACGCGGAATTGACACCTAGAAAGGGTTCAGGGCCTAGTGGAATATTTTTAGAGCCTTCATTAGCCGGTTTATCAGCCAACCCATTTCCTGTAACACCAATATGTTCGGGCACCCCAAAAAAAAAAAAAAGACAAAGTTTGTTGTGTTTTGCAATACTGTTCAGCTTTTTTTGCAATTTCGAAGAGCAGCGTGGGTTAGCAACAGCTTTTAGAGCAGTTAGGCTGTCACTAAAACTTCTACTACAAATACAACTATCCCGCCACTTTTTTCAATTAGCCAGTATGCTATATTCAAGACGGCATAGACTTCGGTTAAGAATTCCCCAGCTATCTGTCTTGTAGCGTAGGATTACTTAGTGCCCGCGTCTAAGACCATCCAGCTCCAGATCCAGAGCTTCCATCACTGCTTTTGGATCCGTCGGTGTAGAAAGTGTGCTGAAGTCCCGTTATTTAGTTCTCTGGACTTAGCCATTGATCTCTATCTGGGATCAAAACATCATACTTCCTACCGAAGCTAACGTAAGGCACCCAATTGTTCGCTGGCATCGAGAAGAGCGTGCACCGCTCCGACGACTGGTGGCAAATCTTACAGTGGCCAGGGTTTTCTTCGTTTACCCAGACTCCGTTTCTCAGACTCTGTTTGAATTGACACTGTACGCCTCCTTCATCGCTTCCTTTCGAATTTGAAGATCTAGAAGTTGTAAGTTCAGGATGGCATTAAGGGCATTGTCAGATGTCGTACACATAGCAGCTGTGATACCCAAGCACTTTGCTTACCATTAGAGCAAACAATGAACCTTTTGAAATATCTAAAACACAGGCAGCGGATTCTACTGAAGATGGTCGTATGGAAAATAAATTAAAGTAGATGATCCAATCATATAATTTAACATATTCATTAGGCTTTGGACAATGAAACCTGCATTGAAGAGCAATTTGCACAAGAGGTAATTTTAAATTTCAAATTGTTTTAAATTTGATTATAATAAAGACAAGGAGAAGCAAAATTAAACACTCTATCGGAAAATTTATAACTTTTGCAAATGGTGTCGTACGACAATCATATTTGACTCTCGTGAACTAGACAACCGCAGTATACAAAAAGACAAACAATGCAGCGTGTGAAGGTCAAAATAAAGATTTCTAGCGATCAAAACCTTTTTTATTAAGTTAAAAAGTTATTGAGAAAAAAAAAATTGTATGATTAATTTTGCGCCACCTTGTATGAGATTTTTTAAATATTGTTTTTAAATTAACTTTGAATTAAAAAGTAATAATTAGTCTTTTTTTCTTATTCATTATATGTTCATTTAATTTTCGAGCCCTTTAGTCCGATTTTCGCGTTAACTAAATAAAAAAAATAAAAATAATAATTAGCGCTTACATTTCTGTTAGGTGTTTGGCCGAGTTCCTCCTCCTATTTGTGTGGTGCGCCTTGAGGTTGTTTCACAAATGGAGGGACCTACAGTTTTAAGCCAACTCCGAACGGCAGATATTTTTATGAGGAGCTTTTTCATGGCAGAAATACATTTGGAGGTTTGCCACCTACTATTTTTAATTATCCCCGAAAACCCATGTTATACTGTATTTCCCCGGGCATGATAGACGGACCTCACTTTGGGAAGCTGGTTTCTCCAACCTATCACTTGTTTAAGTGGTGTTAAAAAATGAGCTCAAGTACTGAAAAGTGGACAAATTATAAACACTTGACGAATTTTTATGCATTTCATTCTGCTTTGTTATTGTTGTATAATGAACACTCTAGAAATCAACTCGGTTAAATCCGACGGCCGACTTTTTAATTCATCTCATATTTATATTTATTTATGCGTTCAGATTTTATTTTTATTTTCATTTTATCTATAGCGTAATTAAAATCGTATTCTCCGCTCGTGTTGCATTGTGAAGACGAGCAGCTGATAAAAACTGACAGCAGCACTTCAATTGAAGAATGTTGCCACTACTTATCCACGCGCCTCAACACTTCCGGTAGCCTGTGCCATTAATAAAAGCATCCATGCACGCACTTACTCACACACACACACGCGCACATCCATTCACTGCCTTGAGTTCACATATACATACATATACTTGCGTGCGATTCCATACATTCACATATTGAACAGTTACGCATATTGTCAGCTGCTATCGGCGATTGCAATGAAATTGCATATCCTGCGCCCGCCCTCCACTCGCCTTAACAGCAACATCATCATCAGCAACAGCAATGGCACGTCAACGCCTCTGCCCCTTGACATCATCAATTCAGTCAGTCTGTTTGCTCTATCGTACGCTATCGACACGTAGTCGCCCCCTTTTCTGTACGGTTTTGTTTGGCGCAGTCATTGCAATTCGAGATTATGCTTGAGGGTATAAACGATGCATTGGCATTTGCATTGCCGACAAACAGAAAAAAAAAAATTGTGACGTGAATAGTTGGGAATTTAGTTGAAAAGTCTAAATACCGAGACAATACGTCTATTTTATTTTTGCAAACAAATTTCCCACACGTTTTTGAGACAATCAGCGACGAATGCTTAGAATGTGGAGGTCTGCTTACAAAGGCCAAAAGTCTCCGTTCGAAAGTTGTGCTTGTTCCCTTGAACAAGAAGAACATTTTACTAAAAAAAGGGGGAAAAATTATTCTCATAGAAAATAGATTGAAAATGAGTCTGAAGTTCGAGTTTGCTGTTTTTGAAAACCGGTCAAACGTCAAGGGTCAAATAAACAGTATTTATTTCAAGGGTTGTGATTATCTGCCTTGGTTTTCAATTGAATGCTGAATAAAGAAATTTCTTATTTGGATTCCCAGAAGGACGTCCTCAACAGCAGTATTAAATATGTGCGTAAGCACATGACATAGTCGTAATAACAAGAGATGTTGCAACACTCAGAGATTTAGAAAGCAATAAGGCCGTGCAAGTTGGACTACAAATCAACCACGACAAAACCTAGTAGTATATGCTGTGGACTAAATCAAAAAAGAACCCAACTGATCGTGTTATGGGCAGTGCACGTTTCGAAGCTGTAGAGGAATAAAAATGTTTGAGTAGTACCTACTTAGCGTCAACGGTGACACAATAATTGCCCATACAAGACAGGCACAAGCAGCAAATAGGGCATAGTTCGCGCATATAGAGCTACTCAAGTCCAAACTCCACTCAAGAAACCAAAAACTACGCTCTCTTACGTCCAGTAATGACTTAAGGTTGTACAGTGTGGACAATGAAGATGAATGACGTAAACCAAATAGCAAAATCCGAAAGGAAAATACTTAGAAAAATATGTAGTACAATCAAGCTAAAAGATGGCACATATTGTATTAGATACAGCACTGAACTTCAGCATCTCATTCAAGAGCAAAACATGAAAAAATGACAGAAAAAATTTGGTGCTCTTCAGCCTTCAAGAAACAACCGTATAGGAAGGAAACTAAGGGCAGACCAATGAAAACATGGGTAGATTCAGTTATTAACAGCCAGAAAGAGATGAACGTGCAAATCTGGTGGCGCTTAGTAGTGGATCGAGAAATCTTGAAGAAGATAGTTGCGGCAGCAGAGGTTCATCCAAGACTGTCATGCTAAGGAAAAAGAAGTAGAAGATTATAGGAATTGAGATTGAAGTCGGTCAGAGCAGGTTTTCATGTATTATTATTATTACACGGTCCGGCACTCGAAGTATAACCAATTAAAAAGTCCATAAATTTAGTTAGGAAAATTACTTTTATTCAATTCAGTGTAAAAAATGTGTGAAAATAATACAAAATTAAGAATCAATTTTGTTTTGCTCGATATGACCACCTTTTGCTTTGAGAAGGTCCAGAAACGAATCGCAAGCTGCCCGAATGTGACTTGCAGGTATTTTGGCCAACTCGCGGACAATGGCTTTTTTCAGTGTCTCGAGACTAGTGAATTTTTTGGTTCAAACCTTGCTCTCCAAAATGCCTCAATCCCAATAATCCATAAAATTCGTGTCTGGTATATTTGAGAGCTTTTATGTGGACGTTATGAAGTTCGGAACGTTGTTTTTTAGCCATTCTTGGTTTACTCGAGCTTTGTGAGATGGGGATGAGTCCTGTTGAAACGTCCATGGTCTGCCACCGAAAGCAATCTCCAGAATACTTTCTCGATAATATTTCGCATTTACCTCGATGAAAACGATGGGAGAGCGCCCATCTGCGGTTACAGTTGCCCAAACCATTACCTGTGTGGGTGCTGCCTCCTGGTGACCAATCGATGACTCAAATTCTCGTATGAACAGTCGGTCAAATAAACCCTATCGTTTTGGGAATTTACGAATTGCTCAATTTGAAAAAAATTCTCGTCAGAAAACACAATGTTTGGAAACTGACCGTTTTCGGCCAAGTGAAGAAACTCCTTTGCTCTCTCAAGTCTGACTTATTGCTGTTTGGTGTGAGATCATGCGCCTTTTGGACCTTGTAAGGTTTGACTTTGAGATAATTTTTCAGTATGTGGCGGATGCTCCGGTCAGATATTTTCAGTTTTATCGATTGATTAGCACTTCATCGGGGATGTCTCTCAAGTCGCTTCTTCACTTTTTGAACCATTTCACGTGACGATGCTACCTTTTGATGGCCACCTCCATATTAATTCGCGATGCTACCAGTACCATTGCAACGAGTAATGGTGCAATAAACAAACTCGATTTACTTTCCAATGCTCGAGCACACGAACAATCGCTGGTTGTGATTTTCCAGCCAAATATAATGCAGCCACACACATACCTTTGAAATCCATTACCGATTTTCTTTTTTCGTGTTTGCTCTCTGCAAAATGCTTCCACGCGCTTGTAAACAATACTGTGGACTATCATTTAGCCAACTAACAGCTAATGTCCGTGCCAAGCTGTCGTGCCTCAGCTGCGCGAGCAGTCTCAAGATGGTTACACTTCGAGTGTCGGACTCTGTACAACATGCATATACGGTGGTATAGCCGAAGGTGACGCTGAACACTCCTTTTTCCAATGCATGCTTTGGGGACAAAAACGTCAAACGCTGGAGAATTCAGTCCGTCACATAACCACTGAAAATGTAAGGAAGCGTGGAAAATCACCAGTGGGTTCGGACAGAAAATTCTCCGAATGAAAGAGCAGGACCTAGATACAGGCACACAAGCATAGACCTTGTAATGAGTAGTTGAAACGCCACTCTGAAGTAATGAGAAAGCGTTTCCAGGGTAGGCGACGGTTGATTGAAAAATTTGCATAAGCTTTTCATTCCATATTTAAGGTCAAATTAGTTAACCTTATACCTTCCTCTTGCCCATCAGAGAGTGCTTGACGTCACGTTGTGCAGTGTTGCCAACCATTTGCTCTTCACCATAAATTTAAAGCTTTTTTATACCCAAAATGCGAAAAATTTTAAGTTTGGTGTTTGTTTCTTTTTGTTTTTAATTTAAAGCTCCCGCAATGGAGTTAAAAAAATTGTATTATTAACCAAAAGAATGTTAGGTCAGGTCCCTCTGAGAAGATTTTAGTGGTAATGCGAATTCGCTGATTCTTATAAAGGTGGATATTTTGAAAGTGCAAATTTAATTTTTTGCTCCTTTTAAGGTTATGCAAGAATAGTAAATGTCCCTATCTCAACTCTTCTTAACATTGAACACTTTTTTACCTATTTTAAAAAGCGTTTGAATTTACTGAATGCGAATGAAAACCATAGCGATATATTCATTTCTTCCGGTTCTCAATCCTTAGTGGGACATAGGGTATCAAGAGGTGTACTCATAGTAAAAATAAGCAAACAAAAAAAATAATAATAATAATAGAAAATACTAAAGAAACCATAACGAAATTTGTATAAAAAGCGTACCTTATTTTGTTACATAACCTCAAATATAGCAAAAAAGTCGTTTTCTTAACAAAAGAGTTTCTCTTAACAAAAAACTCATAAATTTAATTGTAAATAACCATTACAGATTTATTTAAAAAAACGCACATTTTAAAGACTATTTTTCACGCATACAAAGTTCTTTAAGTAATTCAATAAAAAATTGGTATTTTATTTTCTTTAAATGGGCATTTTAGTGCGTTTTCATATCCAACGCTAGGCAACACTGCAGTAGCGAGAGAGAGATTTGACTGCTGAAAGCAGAAGAACACCAACAACAACTGTAATGCGACCAGATGTTAAAAAAAAAATAAAGCTAAATAAAACTGAGTGAATTACTGAACTAATTTTTAAAAAATGAAAATTTAACAAATTATAAACATTACTTTTAATTAGAACAGGCTAGAAAAATGTCATGAAGAAAGAACTAAAACTCCGAGACTAAATAACAAACAAAAAAATGCTAAATCAAGTTACAAAAATGGTAATCTGGCCATACTGGTGCTAAAACGACGTAGCTCATTGTCAAATTTGCTGAGAGCAAAGTAACGGTACCACGATAGGCGCCATCTCATTATTCTTTCCATCATGGCTTCTACCAATAGTACCTAGTGAAAGTTCGTGGGCACCCTCTGTTTACATTAAGGAGATTCTTTGATACATATAGTTGTTAGGAGCCGTATTTTGAATAAAAATAATCAAACCTAAAAGAATCTCAATTTTTACATGTTTTAGTGCAAAACAACATCTAACGAGTCTTTTGAAGGACCCCTTATTAGTTTGACGCAAAAATTAAGAATATTTTAACTCCAGCACTTTATTTATAAGCAAAGAGATATACATTTTTCTTTAGTTCGTATACCAAAACGAAATTTAGCATTCGTAGTATTTCGTTTAGGCTTCCTCTCTTCACTGTGCGCATATTCAAGGATGTGTGTGTTAGTACCACACCGCTATCGCCGACAACCTTTTGCTCCTTATGACCCTTAGAATCAATATGAGTAAACTTTGATTTCTATGCGGAGCGGTGAATAAAGTCAGTCAGTCTAACAGTTCACAGTTCTAGTATTTCTATTGTTCGTCTGAGACGCCTAAATGCGTCTGCGTGTCTGCGAAAAAGGACGACTTCCGCTCTCCAAAACACAATGCACATCCTCGATCGTTTCGTATTATAATTATGATTTCGTCTGCTTTCCCCGCCTTTTCGGCTCTTTATTTTCGTCTGCTGTTTTTCGTGCACTCACACATACATACATACATATGCATAATTCATTGTAGAGATGCTTTTTCATTATTTGAATGACTTTTAAGTTGACTTGATTTCGGTTTCACATCTGATTGCTGACACAATACTTTAGAGATTCGGTGAATTACCTTCTTTACATTTCATGCCAACATACGAACATACATGCGTACATACATACATACACAGAAAATAGCGGGAATTTCACGAGGGAACTTGAGAAAATAGCACAAATATTTGTATGAGTGAATGTAAAAATATCTGCGTATTCCACTTGGCCCTGACGCGGCGGGTTGCCACCGTATAAGTCAACAATTTACAAGATACTTTGGCAAGTAGCAGACAAAAAACAACAATGTAAAAACCAGACGCATGTATGTGTGTGTGTGTAAATATTGCGGAATGGCCGACTACTGATTGTGATTTGAATGCGTGCATTTCGATCGACGTGCGGATCACCACTCGACACTGACGGAATGACGGCAAGTACGAGTGAATGTATGATATACAAGTATATATGCGCATGTGTGCGTGTATGGGTATGGGGATAAGTATGCCTTTAATTTTTTCTTGAATATATCCCAAGTGTATCAACATACATATGTACATACCGATGCAGACATGTGTGTTTGCAGCCACGGCAGTGGCGACTTGTGTTCTGGGGAGTGAACAATGGCAAATCGCATTCAGCGCTCGCTAGCTGTCCTGTAATTACGGTTATGCGATAAAAGAGCACACAATGGCTCAAACTTACACAGAAGACCGTGAACATACATATGAACGTACTTGTAGAAATGTGTGTGCGCATGTATATTTGTATAATTCATAAAACTAAAATAAGAAAATCGTATTATTTGTGTTGTATCGGAATGTACGAACATACATACACACACATTCAAACTTACATACATTTACACACGCACACACACATACTCAGTGTACTATTTTAAGCATACTTGGAAATGTCTTGATCTTGAAATGTTGTTTTTTGTATTCGCGAGCAACAGCGACGTAACGGTTTCCCGCCGAGTTAATTACGGAGCAACGTGCAGGCTCATACATTCAAACACAAATTCCTCTACTTTGCGACATGAATTTGAACAAGTCAAATTCACGTATACTAATACAATAATATTTTCACTTTTCAAGCCCGCATACCCTTGCAGCGCTTTTTCCATTGTCTTATGCCGATAGTCGACTGAACTTTGATAGTTGAAGATTGCGTTTGCGCGGCAAATATCCTTTTGAGGCCTTTGACAGTAGTCAGTCCCGCAGCGGGTTAGCTGAAATACTGCATGTAGTTCAAATGCTCAACTAGCTTCCATTCCCGGCACATTGACATTCGCTATTCAAGTGCTTTGTGTTCATATCCAACTGTGTATTTTTGTTTGAAGATACCAAACTGAATGGCTTAGCTGTTGTGTAAAATAAATAAATGCATCATGAAAATTATAGAAAATTTGGTCCGTTAAAGATACGTTGAAAAGGGGAGTCAAACTATTTTATTGTTTTTTGTTACGTTTTGCAATTTTAACTGCATTCGATTGCTTTGAACTGAAACCAGTAATCAAACGAAGGTCGATGTTTTGTGATAATTACTTTTTGTTGTTGTGAAAAAAAAATTCAGCTTTATTCACCATAGGGGTACTCGATCATTTTCAGAAAATTGATGCTCAAAATATGTTTGTAAAAGGTGGCGCAAAACTAATCATGCGAACTTGTTTTTGAATACTTTTTTATCAAATAAAAAAAAAAATGATTTTAAGTGATGGAATCATTTATTTTGCCTTTTACGTGCACCATTGCTTGTCTGTCTCACAAGTGTCGAACTTCTTTGACGCATGACGCAATTTGCAAAAATTACACTTTAAATCTTCTGATAGGGACGAAGCCTATGCAAACGTTCATAAATCGTTGCCTTCGTCGGATTTTGCGAATTTCCCGGACCAGAACAATAACGACCAATGCTGAGTTGTTGGCTCAAGCTCGTCGTTGGCTCAAGCAACGGGGGGAAAAGTGTACCAGGAGGATGTCATAGAAGGCGTGGTTAAGCAGTTGAGCAGTACTCTCTTCATTGGAGAGCGTTTGATCTTCTAGCAATCAATTATTGAAGGAGTGGTGGTGTGTGTGGTGCCAAATCAGGAACTCTCTTGTGTGAGCTTGCAATGTCTTGATGAAAGGATGATTCGTCTTTGTCGGTTGGTTGTTGTTAATTCACCGAAAACTTCAGCTGATCGAATGGTTATATATAGGGTGTTTTTCTTAGAGGTTAGGTTTTCAAGTTGGCACTACTTTTTTCGTAGATGGTCTTTTTGACAGCTGTCACTTGATTTATGCTCAGTTTGGTTTGCCATTTCACAATGAATAGACTTGCACCTGAACAACGTTTGCAAATCGTGCAAATTTATTACGAAAATAATGGTTCGGTTCGCGCGACGCATCGAAGAAAATTTTGTTCAGCGATGAAGCTCACTTTTGGTTGAATGGGTATCATTTTTAAAACATAATGGCAAACCCTTATCTTTATAATGAAGCTAAATTCTTGGCCATAACATTATATTATATACGTTTTATTTCATCTTGAAAACCTAACCTCTAAAAAAACACCCTATACAATTGATTGTTTTAAATTTCTCTGGTGTTACATTTTCGAAGAAACATACCACCATTTACTTTGAGGTGTTTCTTCCGCGTACAAATTTTGTTGAATTAACCTCATCTTAAAAAACCCACACTGTCGATTGCCGTTTTGTTACCGGCTCATATAAAGGGTCCGCCATATAACTTTACGGAATTAAAAATGCTATAAAAAAGAAACTACTCAATATTTTTCTAAACTGTTTTTTTTTTATTTTGAAGTACAATCCTTCCGGTTAATGATGGAACACAACTTCATTCATATGGCTGCCTCGGCTAGCCACGCACCATCCCATACGATCGGTCCAATTTTTCAACACATTTTCGATTGTTTGCGGCTGTATTTCAGCTATGACGGTTAGGTCTTCAGTGATCAATTGTTGCTGGTTTGTTGACATAACACTGGTCTTTGACGGCACCCCAAAGATAATAATCCAACGGCGTCAACGGCTGATAATGCGATCTTCGAAGACAGTAACGCATATACGCTTCATTCGGTGCTTTTCTTACTCCCATTGTCGTACGTAATTTTCGTACACATTCTGCAACATTACCATGATTTTCAAACTAATGTCGCAATATTTCCCAGCGTTCTTTGAGCGTATACACAACCATTTTCGTTCAGCGGAAGAATAAAACTAATTTTCTGTCAAATCAGATGACAGCTAAGAGTTACCATTCTTCAAATAATACCTAGTTCAAATCCGTAACGATAGATGGCGGGCCCTGTACATAGATCCAAAATTAGTCACCTGTTGTATGATGTCATAGACGTGCTTTGAACCACTGCGACATGAGTCCTTTTCTGGGTAATTGTCAAATTATGCGGTATCCAACAAGGGCAAGTAATCTTGACGACTAAATGTCCATGCAATATTGAATGTATGCTGGAATCCAATAATGCCTAAGATATGTCACTTGACGATCTTGCAATATCAACTGAAGCACAGCATCGATTGTTTCAGGCACAACGACCGTTTTTGGACGCCTTTCACGAAATTCATTCTGCAAGGATCAGCGGCCATGTTAGAGCTTAAACCAGCGTTTCACAGTCGCTAAGTGTAGTGCTCGCACGAAAATTTTAACGAGTTAATTCCATCTTTTGGGCGAGTTAAGTTTTTCAGCTCACTGAAAAAAGAACAAATAGCTTGTCACACGTAGTGTTAAATAGTGCAATAACTCAAAAAACCGAAATGCCGACAAAAACGGCTTCATAGCTTTCAACATAATCTGCCTCCTTAATGGGTTATATACAGTTAGAATTATCAAAAAATATCATATATATTTTTTTTCTTAATGTACATATATTTAAGAATACACACAGAGAATTTAATATCGTCCCGGTGAATATTTTCGAAGTTACACGCAAATTTGAAAAGGCGTTTCAGAGTGCTTGGAAGTACAAGGCGGGAGCGGAAACCCGGTTTTTCTCAAAATGGTGTTTTCAAAGTCGGTGACACTACTCAAAAACTGATTAGTCTGAACCGATCAGTCTCAAATTTTAACACGAGCTTCTTAAATATATTTTTTAGTAATTAGTAATTTTTTTTATAAACAATTTAAGGCCGAAATTTTGGTCAAAAATCGATTTGTTTTTTGTGAGAAACAGGTATTTTTTCAAAAACATTTGTTTTGCTTATTTCTTCGATTAATTACTAGATTTAACATTACCTTAGCGAAATCTGTTTGGTTTTTAATTTCAGAGGATCCAGTTCAGAGATATAGTGGTTATCGCAATACGCCTTTTCTGAGAAAAGCTCCCGGAGATCAGCTGTAGCTCCTTTTCAAATAAATATTTTTACTAATGCTAAGTCTTAAAATGCAGTTAAAAGATAACATAATATGTGTACAAATGTTTAGATCAATAAATTTAAAACTTTTCTCAGAAAAAAATTCTGTAAAATTCGCTTTTTTCGGCCTTCTAACTGTACTCTTAATAGATATCGCTAAGAATTTTTTAAAAAACATTAAAGATGGCTTTGGTCATTTCTGCACACTTGAGTAAATTTTTTTGTAGGATCATTGCATTATTGAAGTAAATGAACGAATGAGCGGGTTTGAAACGGTTGGTGAGAAATGAGCTTTCATAGTGTCAGAGGTTGGCAGTCACTACCTAGACTTTAATTTAATAAATTAAGCAAATATTATCACTAACCAAAGTTTACGTTTAAGTAACCTAGTTATGGTAAATATCTAGGAGTAATCTTGGATAAGAAGCTGACTTGGGAGTCACACGTTTCACTGAAGGTGAATCGCGCATTAAGGATTCTCCAGCAATGCCGCAGAGGCTTTGGTAAAACCTGGGATCTGAAACCTGCTGTGGTCCTATGGATATACACAGCACGTATCAGACCAATGATCACTTACGCCTCTGTGGTCTGGTGGCGACGGAGCATGGTTAAGTCCACACTCCGGGAACTATACAGGCTGCAAAAAAGTGTATGTTTATGCATTACGGGTGCCATGAGTACAACCTCTGGTGATGCCCTAAATACTATGCTTGATTTGCTCACCCTGGATCTTAAGATACAAAAGGATGCAATAAAAGCAATATGCAGACTCCATAAATATGCTTTCTGGCACGAAGATGGTACTTCGGGACACAGAGAAATCCTTAAGTTGCTATCTGAGCAGTATCCTCTGTTTTTGGTACCTAAAGACGACCTGATACCCATAGTTTCATTTAGAAGGAAATTTGATGTCAGATTGCGTGAGCAATGGAGCACTCCAGAATGCTTTCAGGGAGATTTGACGTATATTTTCTTTACCGATGGTTCAAAGAATGAAATAGGATCTGGAGCCGGATGGCACTTAAGGGATAGTATTAAGTATCACTATGCTATGGGGGAAATGGCAACTGTTTTCCAAAGGGAAATTTTAGCTATCCTGAAAGTAGCCGAATGGATAATCGAGGGACGATGGAGCGGGAAACACATTGGAGTTCTCAGTGAAGCGAACCTCAAAGATTGTTCAAGAATGTAAGAAGAAGCTTAATTCTGTCGCAAGACAAAACAGGCTTGTACTTATATGGGTTCCAAGGAAATGAAATTGCCGATGAAGATGGAGCGGGAAACAGATTGGAGTTCTCAGTGAAGCGAACCTCAAACATTGTTCAAGAATGTAAGAAGAAGCTTAATTCTGTCGCAAGACAAAACAGGCTTGTACTTATATGGGTTCCAAGGAAATGAAATTGCCGATGAAGATGGAGCGGGAAACAGATTGGAGTTCTCAGTGAAGCGAACCTCAAACATTGTTCAAGAATGTAAGAAGAAGCTTAATTCTGTCGCAAGACAAAACAGGCTTGTACTTATATGGGTTCCAAGGAAATGAAATTGCCGATGAATTTGCCAACCGTGGATCAGCGGTTCCCGCACAGGGGCCAGAGCCAATAATCGGAATCAGTTCCGCAAGAATCATGAATTGGATCAGCGATGTATGCAATCTACATAAAGAGCGATGGACCGGTCTAGAACACTACAGATCTTTAAAGTGTTCTGTGACAAGCCCGAACAGAAAACTGTCGCACTTTCCCCTAAAACTTGGTGGAAAAGACATTCGGTTGATGGTCGGTATTAAATATTATAGGGCACAACCCATGGGGTCAGCATATGACCACCATTGGAATCAGTGAGGACCCAATGTACCTGTCTTGCTTGGAGTAGGCGGATGGCACTGAGCACTTTCTCTGTGAGTTTCCTGCCTTTGCTAGCGCAAGGCAACGAGTTTTGGGTTCCGATGTCGTGAGAATGAGTAATATACGTTCTCTAAAAGTGGAGAAGTCTGTAAATGATTTATCAAAGAATCTGGAAAGTTCTCACAGGACTAGCTACCTCTCTCTCTCTGTCTCTATTCTTTCCTATCTGATACTTTTCTGCTTCCCTCCTTGACTATCAACCGTCTTTCCAGAGCTTGGGCTTTTTAGCCTGAGTGTTTTAGGAGCCACCAAATCTCTTGGTGCTCCTTGGCTCGACCAATTCAAATTTCAATTTTAACTTAATTGTGCACTCAATGTGCACCAATTTTGTGCCTTAAATACTATTTAGCTCTTGAATTAACTAAATAATTGATCGAATTAGTATGAAAGTGCATTAAAAAATTCATTAATCACATACTTCCACACACACGCGCGCACACGTATATACGCTTACGCTTGTGCTATTACCCAATGCAATCTACAACATTCTTAATTATATGCAAATCGCCCAGAAATTGTCACAATAAGTGTCAAATTTGTACTACCGCACCGCAATGCCTGAAACAATTCAACAGTTTTTTTTTTGTTTTTGGTACTCACGCCCGAAGATAACTCATAAATTCTGTATAAAATCGCGTGAGGATGCGAACTAATTTCCATGTTAACAAACATACCGCACAATTCACGCGCTCGTGAACGCGAAAAGGTGTACGAGTAGTAGCATCGCATGAATCAACATCCCTATAAATTTACATAAAATTTGTTGGTATATTTTTTGAATGCACGCTGAGGGTATTGGAACTCAAATGAGTAAGTATGTATGACTTCATAACGGTAACGGCTTGTCAAACAAATTAACGCGACACGAGAGGTTAAATTTGTGTTTTCCACTTTGCTTACGAAAGCGTATGCGTGTGTGTGTGTATATTAATGTGTATGCGATGTCAGTCGAACGTCTAAAACGAAAATCGCTCGCACAACGGTTGTGTCATCAAGCCCATTTTTCTTTCATGAGCATTTGCGTTTTTTTGTGTTTTTGGCTTCTGTCATTAAAGCATCTACAACTTGCAAGTAAGGATAAGGGATGAACACACGCTAGCGCATCCTGTGTATCTCTGTAGGTATGTATGCACGCACACACACAATTAGGGGTACGCGTTTGAGCGAAGGGTGCTAATAGCGTTAAATTAAGATAAGAGCGGCAACGCGCTGTTAGACAATGCGGCAGATAGTCTATTTGCATTTGACACGGATACGGATACGGTTGATACGGCAATAAAAAAAAACAAAAAAAAAAAAAGACTGCAGCAGCACTAACAAACACGTATGTATGTATGTACTTACATAAGCGCGCCTGTGCGCGGCTAAAAACATGTCAGGGCAATTGAGCAATTGGAAAACTGAATGGGTTAATCCTTTTCGTAGCCAAGCAGGCGTGCAAAGTCAAAAATTTATCGAATTTGAATTGAATTTACTGTGAGATAGGATTGTGAAGGGGCATGCATGCAATAAAACATACACACATACATATAAGGAAGCGCACTTCTAGTTTATGCTTCTTTTGTGTGCAATTTCATTTCGGTTTTCCGTCCACCTTAGTGAAAATGACTAACAATGAAGCAAAACTAATAAATTTGATTCGATTTAAATTTCTGTGCGCAACACTTTTGTTTGCTTTTTATTTGGATATGTAATAATTTGCAGATGAATTCACGCTGACAACGCCCATAACTCAGAGTTTATGAAAGATGCAACTTTGCCTGGCTTACAACTGGCGGTGCAAAATTTCTTCTTCTTGTATTCATGTACAATGGTGTAAAATGCTTTTAATGACATATTTATGAGACACATTTGAATTCATAAATGTGCTGAAAAAATATTTACAAGACATTGTTGTTGTGAGTTCAGGTTCTAAAATGTATTTGAATATTTGAAAGTGAAAAGAGCACAAAATTGTATGAAGAGATGCTCATAAGCATGGGAAATTGCCTATCTTCTATCTTCGATTTTGGAAATCATGAAGGAAAATTTAGTACCTGTAAACTTTTTAATGATTCCTTTGAAGGTGTGTCGTGCTTACCACTTCTTCTTCTTCCTCTTCTTCTTCTTCGTCTTCCTTTTGGTTGGCGCGATAACCGCTTACGCGCATCAGTCGTTCCTTTCTCGTGCTAACCGGCGCCAGGTGGACACACCAATTGAAGCCAAGTCTTTCTCTACCTGATCTTTCCAGTGCAGAGGAGACCTTCCTCTTCCTCTGCTACCACCAGCTGGTACCGCAGCGAATACCCTCAGAGCCGGAGCCTTTGTATCCATTCGGACGACATGACCCAGCCAACGTAGCCGCTGGATCTTTATTCGCTGCGCTATATCTATGTCGTCGTAAAGCTCATACGGCTCGTCGTTCCATCGCCTGCGATACTCGCCGTCAAAGGCCCAAAAATCGTCCGCAGAATCTTTCTCTCAAACACTGCAAAGGATGTCTCATCGGGTGTTGTCATCGTTCGAGCTTCTGCCCCATACAATAGGACGACCATGATAGGAGCCTTGTAGACTTCTGGGCTTGTTTGTCGAGAGAGGACTTTACTACTCAATTACCTACTTAGTCTAAAGTAGCACTTGCTGGCAATAGAAATTCTTCGTTGGATTTCAAGGCTGACTTTATTATCGGTGTTAACGCTGGTTCCTAAATAAACGAAGTCTCTTACAACCTCAAAATTATAACTGTCAACATTGACGTGGGTGCCGATATGCGAGTGCGCCGACTGTTTGTTTGATGACAGAAGGTACTTCATTTTGTCGTCGTTCACCAGCAGATCCATTCGCTCTGCTTCTTTATACACTTTGGAAAGTAGGGGTAAGTATTTTTGTGTTAAGGCAAAACTGTTGCTCTGCGTCCTCGTACAGTTTCATTGGGCTGACTCCGACGGAATCGTTTTAGAGTTCTACCAAAATGTTCCGCTTCTGCTCCTGCACCCCTCTGTTGGTGCTGGCTGACAAGGTAAAAAACCTAGGTCTAGTCCTTGAAGCTAACGCTAACCCTCTCCAGCATTGAGGAGAGGATAAAGTAGGCAACAGTCGCCTTGTATGGATGCAAGGGCGCTATTGGCAAAAGATGGGGCCTTCCGTCTAGATTTGTATTTTAGTTCTATAATACCATAGTAAAGTCAATTTTGCTGTGTGGATTCATTCTCTGGTGGTACTCATCGGAGAGGATGACATCGGTGAAGAAGCTAGGGAGACTTCAAAGGTATGCACTCATTAAGATCAGTGGAGTGCTTCAAACTAGTCTTACGAGCGCGCTTAAAGCAATATTAAATAGGGTATCTATAGACATCGCAGGCAAAACTTCCGCTGCACTTGCCGCAATCAGACTGAGATGCTTGAGTTGCAGGCTCGTTCTTACTTATTCTTAGAACCTTTGGGTTCATCCCCTTGACGACTGGCCAATGGACACCCTCGCTTAGTACAAGTCGAACACTCTCCACTTACCTTCCATCAAGGGAGGAAACCTACGGGGTGTATCATTTGGAGAAGCCTGGAGGGACTGGTAAGCCTGTTCATGGATGGAAGGCAGGGTTTTAGTGTGTTCCAAGCAGAGGTAGCCGTAATCCAAGAAGCAGCTGATTAACGGAAGTAAATATTTATTCCCACAACCAAGCGGCACTGTCGATGGTGCCCTCGGATTTAATTAGGGAATGCCTGACTTAAATTTCGATCGCATCCGAAGTTTTTTATAAAATTGCGAGACGGATGAGCTGATTTGGCAAGAGACCTTTGTAGTAGTTTCCCGGATCCTATTCGCGAGCTATGCATGTTGTGAGACGCGGCATTACTCCAAGCTCTTTTTGCGTCAGCTGTATAGAGAATGAGGAGGAATCATTTCAGCAACTTCTCCGGTTAGCCCAACCGTAACTCAGCCGTCGTTCGGTCATAATTCCAAACATTCCTGTGAACGGTGTGAGAATTCGAATTGATTCTGGCTTACTTTGCGGCTACATTCAAACTATCGTATAGGCAATAGTATATCATTCAAGAGATCTGCAGGGTTCCAAGCAGTCGGTCGAATAACATCTCGAATGTTGTTATCGAACACGTCCAAAGTGGTTGTTTTGTTAGCTTAGACTAAGAATTTGATATGATTACATATAAAATAATGAATGGCGGACAATTTATGAACGCTTGCCAAATTTCTACTTTACCGTTCGCCGTCACTTGTATGGATCGTAGCCAAATTGTTGAAACCACAGGTTGAATATTATCGATGTTTGGATATACTCGTATCGAACTATGAACAAAGAGAGCCGCTTAACATTTTCATCTTCCGAGTGCCACAGGCAATCAATCTTTGTGGATGGATGGATGCTTGAATGAATTCTTGTAGGTTGTGTTTGTTGCTAAGATTGGTATTTTACTTGTTAACATAGTCGCTGAGCTATAAATTGGAGTCATCTCAGAAGATGATTTTTTGACAGAAATCTGGATCTCCGTATTTACAATTGAGCTGAAATTTCAAATTTTCTTAGTATATATATAACATTCATATTTGCTCATCCTATAGAAAGTAAAGAAAAAGTTTTATTCAATTGAGTAGCCTTCTGGATGAGGAATTTTAATTGGGGTTGTGGTATTTCTTTCAAATGAGATTAGGCTAAAGATCTTCTGTGCTTCCTCTACTCATTACAATATCTCACCCAAAGTTCAGTTACTTCAAAGGATGGAGCTGGCTTGCACTGAGAGAAAGTGTCTCTCTGCGCGCCGTGAGAAGCCGTGATGTTATCTACCCTTTCTTCTCTGTGTTGTGAAGTTTCGGGAGTTTGATCGCAGAAACGAAAGAAGTCGCTGACCCTTATACTGATCCTATGCAGAGGACAGTAAGAATTCTCAGTTTACCGTCAGGTAATCTTATGAAATGCTGAAATCTCTGTTGGTTAAACCCTCCCAATAAGAACTTACCCTACCCTTATTACGAGATAAGAACTTACCCTGGCGTGTCTACAAAGTTTGGTGCTATCTTACATCGCATAACCTGAAATCTTTGTGTAACCTTTGGCATGTTGTTTCATGGCTAGGAAGACCTCTAGTTCTATTACTAACAAGGACGCAGTCTCTTTAGCCGATGAATCCGTTGCTTCGTTTTCAGGTATCACCCTGTGTTCTGTGGTCCACATGAGCCGAATGCGATTGAGCACTTCAAGTAAATTTAATTTGTCTATGTACTCAAAGGGTAGTGAGAACTTATCCACAAACACAGTCTCGAGTGCAGCCTGACTGTCGCTGAGAATGGCAGTTCGCTTATTGCGAAGGTAGTCGATCTCTCTCTCTTTAACCATTGGTCCCAGGAGAATGAAGTTAAAAATGGCGTCAAGTGGCTTACCAGGTGTAGGGTGTAACACTTTTGTTAAGCAGTCTCCTTCCAGTTTTTGTATCTTCTCTAGGATTTCGCCGAATGCTACTTTTTTGAGGGTATTCCACTGTTGCGTTTCTTTGCGTAGTCAACAGCTTTTAAGGTAGCAGATGCCACAATAAAAAAATTGGAAAAAAGAGGCATCTGCTACATTAAAAGCGTTTGACTATGCAAGCCGTTGGCAAGGCCGTCTTTGGGTCGTTCGGTATCAAAGAGGAGACTGGAAACTAACGTTAACGTCTTAATAATTTAGTATCTGTAGTGTGCCCAATGGCCGGCATTTCGATCTAAAAGATCTTTTGTTTCCTACTACATGTTTTAAGAGTAGTTAATGCTAGTCCTATTTATTGGAACTACTATCGTAAATATATTACCACAGATGTATTACCACAGGTTCTATTCAAGCCATATGTTCCCTGCCTCAGACTGGGAACTGGTTGAAAGTAAAATTCTTTCAGTACATTTTCCGCCAAGGGGACACATTTCAGAATATCTGCCACAGGATCATTCTTGATTTCACTCGAATCCATTTGATCTCGATCAAAGATGCCATTGCTATTGCAAATAAAGGATCTTTTATTTGCAAAGCATTCTATGTTGAACAAACTTGACTAAAAATGTTAGCATTAACATTTTGGAGCAATAAAAAAGAATTTAAAACCCGCATAATCTCCTGTGAATAGTCCAAAGTAAACAGAACGTCTGCCAACCACAATAATCAAATTAAAAAAATGTTCTCAAAAATGTAGGTAACATAAATAAACTAATAAGATTTCTTACTTCCAACATTAAATGCCAACTTATCCACAATTTAACTGTTGGCACTCATATCCATATCAAATATGAAAATCCGATTATTAAGCGCCCAATCTCGCATATTCATTTATTTGTATACATATGTATGTATGTATGTGCATATGTACTTGTAATAAACCGCAGAACACAACAATAAAAGGCAAAACAAGAAAATTACAAACCGCATTTCACGCCTCAACCCGCCGTATGCCCAAACCCCCACAGCTCAACAGCCAAATCCCCACAAACCACTCAAGCCGAATCGACGAACCCACACACAGCACTAAAAGAAGCATCGCGCTTTGAACTCATGGGCATGAGGACCTTTTGTGTGTTTGTTGAGTACGATTGCCGATGGCGTGGACGAGGGGAGGCAATGAGCGACAGATACTCGTATTTTGTGTACAAGTCGGTGTGTGCTTGAATTGTTGTGCCCTCCGGCCATACTTTGGCTAACCTTGCGCATTTCGCAGCCACCGACACAAGCCAACCCCACACACACACCTGACTAGCAAAGCAAAGTTTGCAATTATTTGCAACACACACAGAAGTCGGTTGGCAGCTGGCTGGGTAACTGGCTGGCTGGCTGGCTGGCTGGCTACTTCATGCCTGTGGTTTTTACCACAACCGAAAGCCTACAGCCCACAGCAGGCTATGGACTATACTTATCTCATACAAATACAAGTATATATACATACATACATACATACATATGTGTATGTAGGTGCATGAAGCTGAAAACGGAATCCTCAATCGTTTACTGTCGGCTAACGGGCGAGGATATTGCGCACGCTTCGGGTCAGGATGGAGGAAGGAGCGGTGGGTGGATGCTGTGAAAATTGGTTTTGTGGCATGAATACGGCTGAGTCTTTGTTGCTGCTAGCGTTGTGGGTTCGGTCAACCATAACCGCAATCGCATTTATGTTGCCAATAACAGCAACAAAAGCAAAATATGTACCTTCTGCCACCTACTCCCACCCACTTTGCTCTCACATGTTGCCACATGCCATCGCATCTGTATTGGATGAAGAGCAAAGGAGTATCTGTATCTCTATTTGGGTATCTGCTGATGCTGTTGGGCGTAACACATGGCATAGAGCGAGATGCCAGACATGCGCCAGGACGATTGCGAGTACGATGACAATCGAGACAAAACACTTAGCCAACCGACCGACCGACCAGCCAACCAAAGAGACATCCAAATAACCACCCACATGCACTTACACTCATACATACATAATTACATACGAACTTATATCAGTACTTTTGTATAGACACTGCGAAAGAGTGATACTCCAGCGCTCACTGTGTCTCTGCTTGCGTGTGTTTCGAGTTCGAGTTGTGCTCGCAAAGCGTCGTGTTTGTTTGTTTATGGATGAGTTATGGGATGTTTCAACATCGCTGCTGAGCTTATCATAGACTGCCATAGCTTGAGGTTGAGTTAGTGTGCTTGAAAACCGAACCGAACCAAAACCACAACCACTTGCATGGACTGCCAATGCGATGTCGCTTAGCGCATCCTTTGTCGTATCACTTGCCGCTGTTGCTGTTCCTGTTGCTGCTGCTCTATCTGCCACCGTCGCTGCAGCTGCTAATGGGAATGGCAGAGACGTTTGTACTTAAAAATAAGCAACACACAAATACAGCTAATTATATGTATGAGCGTGTATGTATTTTTGTTCATACACACACACAAACGCACTCATGTACGTAAATAATGTATGCGAGGACAACGTACACGCCCTATTATCCTGAATTCAGTGTCTGTTGCTCCTCCCAATTTACAGCGTTCATTTTATATTTCGCTGCGTGTGTCCTTACTGAGTTTGTGTGCGTTGCGTGTGCGCTTGTCTCTCGTTCGCATGTGTGCGATGTATCAGTATGCTGGTGTGAGTGTTTATTCGGTTGCAGCTCATCCACAAATGTCTTTGCAAACATTATTTGTTGGTATTTGTTTTTTTGTTTTTTCGGTTCAAGTTTTTGTTGCTTCACTTATTGGCGTGCACGTTGTTATTTGTTATTTGAAGTTTGTTGTTTTTATATTCGCTACTCCATACCCAACTACCGAACTAACTCGAACTCACTTCGCCTGCGGTGGCTTCGTCAACAAACTTATGTGTACGAGAATTTGAAAAGAATATATTTATTTGTGCCCTATAAATAAACATACATATATGTATGTATGCATGTATATAAATGCACATGCACAAAAGCCTCCATATGTGCATATGTATGTATGTGTGTATATATTTGTAAGAACTTTCGTACATATTTTTTGGTATTTAGGTATTTCGGCTACATTCGGCATTTGGCAACATGAGTAGGTAAATACAAAGCGCATAAATAGGCATACACGAACTCACATTACGCATAGACATACAAGTATATATACATGTATATATGTACACACGCTAATATCGTAAGCTATGGATACCCTGTAGTAAAACTTATATGCACTCTATATAAATTTCCTTATTGTCATCAAAGTGGTGTAAAGCAAATGCTGACTGGTTTTTGACCAAAATAGGTTTTTTACCATCAGAGCCTATGCCATAACTGCTTAAAAAATAAGTAGCTGGTAACAGCGGCTTTGCTTGCATATTAAAAAAATACGTTAAATGAAACACTTACCAGCATTAAATTTTTAAACCAAAAAATTTCTGGTATTTTTTTTATTTTAAGGTGTGTACATAAAATCCCTTAAAAAAATATAGAACAGGGGCTCATTGACAGGTTTTGGTAATTTATTTGTTTCGAATTAAATTTTAATATTTTTATACGAAAGTATAGTTGATTTTTCTACAAAAACCATTTTAATTAAAATTTCGAACTTTGAGCAAATTAAAAAAATTATTCTCATCGAAATTTCATACTTCTTAAGCAGAATTTTCAGAAAAATTTTAGTCATGCTCTTTTACAGTCTATTGCGTTTTAATAAAATGTAAGTTTAAAGCAACTCAAAAATTTAGTTAATTTTTGGCGATTCCTTCTGCTGAAGATGTTAAGTGCGTTCTATGCATATAAAAAAATATGAGTAGAAAATGCCCCAGACTACCATAAAAAAACAAAAAGTTGTCAAATCAACGCGATTTTTCATCTACTTTAAATTTGCACTTTATTATACCAAAATCCAATGGTCTATAAAACTACTGACTCCAAATTTTTCTATGAACTCTGTAATGATAAAGTGTTCAATTTTAAGGGACATTTTTTAAACTTTCTTTTAAATTTGTTCAAAGGTTGAAAAGCGGACTTAAATGATTTTTGTAGGAGAATATTTATTTAAAATTAAAAAAATGTATTTAATATTAAAAAAAATTATTAAGTTATATTAATAAAATAATTAAATTTAAATAAAACACAAATTAATTGCGAAAACTTGTCAATAAGTCCTGCGCTATAGTTATTGAACAATGTTAAGCCTCCGTTAGGCATATGGTCATGTGGTTAACACATTTCTATTGGGCTCCAGGCAGCTTCCTAAAATTGATCTTTCTATCGATTTATCGATATAACCTTTTAAAAAGGATCCTCGAACAGGACGAAAAAAGGCCAGACCCGGGTGCACAACCGAAGGTTTTAAAAAATGTGTTGCATTTCAACAAGGTTAAATTATAAGAGTTGCAAGGGTTAAATTATAAGAGTGCATATTTATTGAAGTCCGTACACAATATTTTTAGTTTCTACCGACGATAAAGGTCAGATGGCAACGTTATACACAAATAATTTTAGTTGAAGCTTTCTTAATATATTTTTATATCCCTGGCACTCTGATTTGTTACCCATACCCTAACCTCTAATTTAATTTTGTTATTAATTTAAATACATATTTAAAAAAATACAAGGTAGCCCAAAATAAATCAGCCCATCTGTAGACTTATGATTTTTGCAACTGTCGTCGTGCGCCAATCATACGAGTATTTGACACTTGCGAATTAGACGACTGCAGTATAAAAACAGACAAGCAATGGAGCGCTCAAAGGTCAAAATAAAGATTTGCATCACCCAAAATAATTTTTTGGTTACGTAAAGAGTTTCTCGAAAACGAAATCGGATGATTAATTTTTCGCCACCTTGTAGATGCCAAGGCCATTTAAAAATATTATTGGACTAAAATTACCTTTTCGTTAATATATGAATGTATATATACTCGTATGTATTTTTAAAATTAGTAAATTTTTGTAATCGTTAACTTATTTCCAAAAAAATAGGTGGCAACACCATCTAAAATATTTTTGTATTACGGTGTTTTAAACACCTTTAATCTATATTCATATTTTGATCACTATTACTTCATTCAAAATCATATGGCAACACCGGCTAAAAATATTTTTTTATTAAAGCCTGTTTGTGCACCTTCAATGACATACATTACTACATGCAAATTGATATTCAATTGAGACTTGTATTGGGAGGTTGAATTAGTTTTAAAGGTGACACACAAATGGCGCTATTTATCACTTTATCGCGTTGGCAATACTGAATATATATTCATGACAAAGCCTCATCCCTAGGCTTGGTTTATCAGTATCTGTCATTTCGCTGAAGTATAAACAACGCAGTGTTTTCGTGCTCCGAGTATGTCAACTTTCGTGCCGTCGAAACGCTTGGCTGGGAAGTGTTACCCCACCCGCCGTATAGTCCAGACATAGCTCCCTCCGATTATCATTTGTTCCGGCATATGAGTCTCGATTTGGCGGACCAGCGGTTCTCCTCGTACGAGGCTACCAAAATATGGGTTGAGTCATGGATAGCCAAGCAGCGGCCAGAATTTTGGAGAAACGGCATCCGGAAATTGCCCGAAAGATGCGCGAAAGTTGTAGCTAGCGATGGCCAATACTTCGAATAAAATATTTTGTACCGTTTTTTCACAATAAAGCCCCAAATCTTCGAAAAAAACCTTTAAAACTAATTCAACCTCCCAATAATAAATAGCTCTTTTGTGAATAAAATGCAGCTGGCAACGCTATTAAAAAATTGTTTTTCTATAAGATTTGTCTAAAAATATTTCCCCCTACTGTAATACTTCGTATGCTTATTTTCTAATACAAACAAGTGGCAACATCCTGTTAAAATGAGTGTTATATACAAACTAACTAAAAGACGAATGAAATTGAATTGTCAACGGCTGAAAAAGCGCTGTCAATAGAATATTGCGCTATTCGAAACTATACTTACGGAATGGCTCCATTATTTTTGGGCAGCTATCGAAGCAAAGCAGGCGTGCATTGGGCCAGTACCAGCATAAAGGGCCAATAGGCTTGAAATCCGAGCAGTGATTTTTTAATGATGCTATTTTGGAGAAATTTTCTACATTTTCATTTATACCAGCTACATATGTGCATATTAAATCTCTTACATATGTATTTCAGATATGTACAAATATATGTAAGTATACGAGCATATTTGAGAATAGACAATTGTTCCTCTGAATCCGTTAACTCTATTCCAAAAAGTGCCAAATGCACTTTAGAAGATATCAAACGTGCATCTACGGGTATTATTATATACATACAGCATACGTGTATGCACAGTTCGGTTCTCTTGCTTAGAGGCAATATTTTTTATGGAAGAAAATGGCTATTAAACTAACCGCATTTGAGTTAGTAACTCCGGGGTTTCTTTAATTCAAGTGAAGACTGTACTTTGCTCAAAAATAAACACGCATCCAAATATTATTCCATCTAACGGTATTTTGCAGCAGTAAAACTTCAGCAGCTGTAATATTGTGCTTCATTTATTGGTTAACTCTAATAGAAGAAGTCAGTTGCCGACATTATTTGCACATTTAAGCTTAATTCTAATAAAATAGGAAAGTAGAAAAGTTTAGCAGATCGCGCAGGAGGACAAATGGACTCTCAAATCCCCAAATTACCAAAAAGATTGGTCGAAGTCCAAATCTTGTGGATCTTTGCGTGAAGCAAGGTGCCTCCTATGGAACTACTATGTATATACATGCATACAGCTTAGAATATATAAGAATGTACAACTATTCTGAAGTACTTTTGATATCTTTTCAAGTATTATAATTGAAATAATTATAAGTGACCATTCTGAAGTACGTTTGAATGTCTGACGTGTTCTGCAATACACGCAACTAATTTGAAATACAAATACTTATTTGAAACCACCGTCAAAGAGTCATGCATCCTATGTACCGATAACAATATGTCAGTACACCAACTTATTAGTCAATTTGCAACAACCCGGGCCATTCTGAATTCGCTACGGATCTCCAACTCAGCAATTTCAATGCAACCAGCACACAAAGTTTTCCCAAATATTTAAATGGAAGTAATATTTTCTATGAGTTAAGTAATATTAAATATATCTATTAATATTATAGTAAAACATCAAAAAATATTTTGGCCAAATATCACTTCCGATGCCGAGTTATGGACCAGAACACAGCAGAAGAAGTCCATAAGAGAAAATGGGGATGGATCGGTCATGTACTGCGGAAGGAAAGAGGCGTTATAGCAAGGGCCGCGTTTGACTCCAAGCCGCAGGATAGGCGAACATCTGGAGACGACTGCTGGAGTGAGAAAGCCAAGACATTCGCCTCAGCCGGAATGAAGTTAAGGAGTAGCGCAAAATAGACCCGAATGGAAGAAATTCGTTGTGTCTCTATGCTCTAACTTGGAACCCTAGGTTGATGATAGTCGCAAATTTAGTGATCCCTGATTACTTGAATGAATAGACCAATTTATTATATTTATTTATTTATTTAATTGATTTAATTGCAATGAATTAAATGCAATATTTCTTAAACTTATAATTAACGCATTTCATTTTAATGAAGAAAATGTAACACATCTTATAATTGGTAAAGAAGTAATATTAGAAAACACTTAGAATCTATGTTTAAAGTCTATGGCACTACTATAAAACAATTCATTTATTAACATTTTGAAGTAATATTAGGTGCGCAACTAAGTTCCAGTTGTTTGTCAATACATAGATGTCGCCAGCAGTGTGTGCTAGTCGATTCTAACATAACCTAAACGTTTTAACGAAGCTTAGTCATATGGTAAACAAACTGCTTTGACACTTAGTGATTTTGTTTAGGTATCATATACTTTAGGAAATACTTTGTGAAAATGGCTGATTTTGTGCCGAATAATCGTCATTTGCGGGAAGTGTTGATACTCCTCTTTCATTCGAAAAAAACGGCGGCTGAAGCGCATCGAGAGCTACAAAAAGTTTATGGAGATGCTGCTTTCGTGCCGAGATTGGTTCCGTCACTTCAAAGACGGTGATTTTAGTGTTGACGACCGTCCGCGTGAAGGAAGACCAAAAACCTTCAAAGACGCTGAATTGGAGGCATTGCTCAATGAGGATCCGTGTCAAACGCAAGAAGAGCTTGCTTCAGTATTAGGGGTTACCCACCAATCCATTTCCAACCGATTGCATGCTTTGGGAATGATTCAGAAACAGTAGACTTGGATTCCTTATGAGTTAAAACCAAGGGTTGTTGAACGTCGTTTTTTCGCCTGTAAACAACTGCTCCAGTGCCAAAAAAGGAAGGGGTTTCTTCATCGTGTTGTGACGGGTGCAGAAAAATGGATTCATTACAGCAATCTAAAGAAAAGAAAGTCATGGGGACTGCCCGGTCACGTTTCTACGACGAATATTCACGCTTCGAAGGTTATGCTATGTATTTGGTGGGACCAAGTTGGTGTTCTTTATTATGAATTGTTAAAACCAAGCGAAACCTGGGGATCACTGTGGATCGGTATCGACTGCAATTGATGCGATTGAGCCGAGCACTGCGCGAGAAGCGGCTGCAATACGCGGAGAGGCATGGAAATGTGATTCTACAGCATGACAACGCTCGGCCTCTCGTTGCCGAACCCGTTAAAACCTACCTGGAAACACTGAAATTGCGCCATCCTCCTCCTGTGCCGTTCAGCTGTTCCGATCGATGGCACATGGTCTAGCTGACTAGCAGTTCCATTCATATGAAGACATCAAAAAATGGCTTGATCCGTGGATAGCCTCAAAAGATGAACAGTTTTACCGCGACGGTCTACCAAAACGGTGGGAAAAAGTAGTAGGCAGCTATGGGCAATACTTTCAACGATTCACTTGTAACCAGGTTTTCAGAATAAAGTTGTATTTTCTTCAAAAAACAGCGAGAACTTAGTTGTGCACCTAATACTTTGTGGAAGAAAAGTCTAGGCCAGTATGATTTGAAGGCATATTAAATTTTCTCGAAGTTCTAGAAATCGGAGCATTAGTTCGGATTTTGTAAGCTTCGCTGAGGAATGTTGAAATTCATTTTTACGAGTAGCGATGGGGATGGATGCAATCGCCCCACTTATCCATTCTAAAACGAAAGTGAGGGAGAGAATAGAATATGTTTTAAGCAAAAAATAAATGATAAATAAAAAAAACGCAAACAAAAAAATTAATGATAAAGATGAAATAAAAGATAAATTAATAAATAAAAATTAAAAAATTAATAAATATAGTAGAATTTTCAAATTAATGAGTAGGCACCGACTTTTATAGGATCGAATTGGATCAGTAAAATGCAAAGAACGCAAAACATAACGGACAAGTCTTTACGTATAAAAGCAGATGTGAAGTTTATTAGCTACTTAGTGTTTCTTTAATAATTGTTTTGGTGGAGTGAAGGCTGGCTCAACTTTAAATAAATATAAACAGTGCGTGTGCTTTCAGCCATATTGTTTCTTTTTGAATGCACCTCCCCTTCGATGAAATTCTTTGTCTAAAGCCTTTGTACGAACATGAATTCATCCATACATATGCAGTAGCATACATATGCAAGTACATCTGTGAATGTACACACAGACACATACGGGTAAGGATGCATAGTTCTCAGCTCTCACACAGTCGTTCACTCACTCTTGCGGTACAAAGAGCAACTTACTCATATGCATTATCCTGATTTGTATTATTTACTTTAGAACTTCATATATATTAACGTATGTGTGTATGTGCGTTTGCAAATGGAAATGGATATGAGTGTCTAAGCAAATGTTTCAGTAATAAACTCCGATGAGCAAACGCGTGTAAATGTATGCGAGTACATATGTAAGTATGTATGTATGTATATGAGAATTAAGTATATACCTAGAATTCAAGAGATCGTATAGCATACTTTTCGCTCAGATGAGACTGTGGACATTTTGTGTTAGTATGAACTGTAAGATAGAGATCGTGATGCAGAGATCATCTCTCTATCAAGAAAGATATGAGAAGATGCGCGCGAAAGGATATGGAAACTTTCAACAATCCCATTGATACTTTTGGTGGGTAGAGGCAGATATCGCAGTGGTAGATGTCTTAAGAAAGGTTATTCGAAAGAAGACCCACCGAAGATCTGACATCTTACAATGAATTCGTCTTCGCAGAGCTTGAATCTAGAGACATATGTGCAAGGATAACTAAACGTTCAGGTGGAAAGAAAGTTTTAAACGAATTGTGGCATGTCCTTTAGTTTTATGTTGTTATATATATAAATTCGAACCTACGTTCTCTCTGTAAATTCCGAATGATAGTCACGCACCAACCCATTCGGCTACGGCGGCCGTTGATAAAACCATATGAAAGTAGGTTTGTGGATCGTCGTCATTGATGCCATTTAGCGGTAGACCACAGAAGCGAGCTGCTTCGAAGAGTCTAGTCCTAGGGAAAACAAGTGTTAAATGAGCAGGCTTAAGGGAGCATGTGAAGAGATGATTAGTTGTGCTGGACTCACACACAAGTGGAATACATTTTAAATGTGTAGGTATTCAAGCTGGTATAATCTCTAACACGTAAATGGGTTAGTGCAAAGCTGATCCCACGAAGCAGGCGACTACTACGGCGTGAGCCTTGTCGATTTCAGTCTAAGAACATTCTGTTAAAGTCAGTGGCAAATTTTCGCAAAGTATGAGCACTGCATATCTATTTCCCTAGCAAATTCGTTTTCAACTGACCTTTGCCTACCTCGGGTGAGAAGCTAATCATTTGACACCCAGTTACCGGGCCACTATATGACTCTAAGACAGCGGCTTATGCCGATCTGAAGCTTTTTTGTTGCGCAACGACCGTAGACCATGTTTCACAGCCACATAGGAATACTGATTTCACATTGGAGTTAAAAATCCTTAGCTTTCTTTCTGTGGTTAGCTGTTTGGAATACGACACACTTTTAATGTTGAAGTGTGGTATTATGGTATATAATTCCCAGCCAGCCAATTACGGTGCGCTCCGAAGTAGAAGTGAAAAGAGACTTCCACAGCAACACTTCGATGCAGCGCTCCCAATATGTGACAAAACGAAGTTCCTTAGGAAAACCGCATAGAGGTATTCACGGATCACATTGTGTCTTTTAGATATCTGTTGATGTTAACTCTTTCTACTCCTTTTAAATGATCTCCAAGATCAATAAGAATAATCTCCAAAAAACTCCGCATATGTTACCTTAGGATGATTTAAAAAGTTCTTTGAAAAAATTAAAGGTGAATTATGCCGAGTCTTTGCGCTTGGTTATCTGAGAGAGCTTTCTAGAATGCTACTTGCTAGGAACACTTTTACATATATATATAAATAAAGTATAGGCTTTTCTCCGGCGGATAGGCTCCTTTGGCTCCCTTTTCGGTGTATTCCTAGGAAGATCAGCGTGCCACACAGATGGTCACCTTGTAAACTTCGCTGGTTGGCTGTGTTGGCTGGAAGCATACATGCTATGGGTGCGATACCGTGGCAGATCCACAGCTTGAACTTAAAATAGCTCGCTCGCACCATAAGTAGAAGGCACGCGAGTCAACGCAGAGTATACAGCGGAAATAAGTTAATAATTATTTTGCAGAGCTTGCGGAAACATTGCAAAACAGGGTAAAAAAACAACCAACAGTATTTGAGCACACTTGTCAGAGTGTCGATAATAATATAGGGAAAATATAGACATTTTGTTTTAAGCTCTTCTTGGACGCGATTTTGGCCGGGTTTAACAAAGCGCGCCAATCATTTCTATCTCATGCTAACCACCGTCAATTAGACACACCAAGTGAAACGAAGTACTTCTGCACGTGATATTTTCAACGCAGAGGAGGCCTTTCTAGTCTTTTGCTACCACCAAAGGGTACCGCATTGAATACTTTATTGTATCCACTTTACCTCAGTATCTCTTCGGACGACATGACCCAGCCAACGAAGCCACTGGATCTTTATTCGTTGCGCTATATCTATGTCGTCGTAGAGCTCATACAGCTTCTTGTTCCATCGCCTGGAACCATCATTAACGTGCAAAGGTCCAAAAATCTTCCGCAGAATCTTTCTCTCAAACACTCCAAGGGACGCCTTATCGGATGTTGTCATCGTCCAAGTTTCTGCCCCGTACTTTAGGACGGGCATGATGAGAGCCTTATAGAGTCTTAGTTTTGTTCGTCGAGAGAGGACTTTACTGCTCAATTGCCTATTTAGTCCAAAGTAGCACTTGTTGGCAAGAGAAATTCTTCGTTGAATTTCAAGGCTGGCATTGTTATCGGTGTTAATGCTGGTTTCTAAATAAACGAAGTCTCTGACAACCCCGAAATCGTAACTATCAACATTGACGTGGATCTCGATATGCGAGTGCGCCGATTGACATGGATGATTGATGACAGGAGCTACTTCATTTTGCCCTCGTTCACCACCAGACCCATTCGCTTTGCTTCTTTATCTTTATATTTACCCTGTAATATCTCTAGGAATAGTAATAAAGCCATGGTTCTAAGTAACTGCAGTTTCATAATATGGACCGAGTGCGCTATGGGTAGTTTTATGAGCGGTTCTTCTTGATATTCAGACTTTAAATTGTAATGACTTCCATCATGAGGATAAGAGAGATTGGGATGAGATAAGATACTCATATAAAAGAGCCTACTAGAAGATCTCAATTTGGTGGCCAGATACTTAGTTTTACTCAGCCTCAGTTTATGTCTGATATCGGAAGTAAAGTACCATAGGTAGATAGGTAGTGAAAAATATTCTGAGCTTCGGACTTCATTTATCTACCATTGAAACTTCTTCAATGATTTCTATATACATACATACATATGTATGATCTATACGAGTACTTAAGATTTTTTAGCAGATTTTTTAATTAATTTTTTTCTCAAAAAAGAATAGCCGAATGATTTTTAGTATAAAAAAATTAAATTAAAATAAACTAAAAATAAATTTAAAATACGTAAGTAAATACAAAATGCAATTTAAAACTATACACAAATCAAAAAACTTTCAATAGCGGATTTAATGAGTTAAGAAAATTAATAAAAACTATAGAAAAAAGTGGAAATTTATTTGGAGTTGTATAATTATATTTGATATCAAGTTGGAAAGTAGTTTATTCTAAGGTTGAAAAGGATTTCGGCTGATCTAAGGATTTTAGAATCACTTTAGCCATAACAATCATAACCTCTAGGTGAGCTCAAGCCTAAATGTTTATTAGTTAATACTGAATGTCATATGTGGTGCATAATTATATGTATGTATGTATGTATGTATATGTATGTATGTATGTATGTATATGTATGTATATAACTTTGAACCGATAAACTTTTCCCTCATGTAACGCCACCAGCAACTGCCTGCTGTCTGTTGAGGATACACATTTCTATATACAGCTGTGAGAGAGCGCGCGCATCTTTGAGCTCATCAGCATTTGCAACCATATCCGTATCCGCTTGTTACACACCAACATACACATACACGCACACAAACACCACATTCGGGTAGCCATATTACATTTGTATAGGTTTTTACTTTTCGTATTGGAATTCGTATCCTGTGTGTGGAGTGTTCATCCTCTTCGTCGCCGTAGCCGTCGTCGTCACCGTAGCTGCCGTCGTCACCGTAGCAGCCGCCGCTATCATACAGCTTACCGATTGCCGTCGCTATTGCGACATATTTGCTAACTTAACATTCATTCGTAAACGTTCACTCGCCGCAGGCACGACGCATTCTTCCATTTCTCGAACGGTTGTTGCGACGGTTTGTTTTCGGTCATCAACAGCAAGCGTGATTGTTGCTGCCGTTGTCGTTGTCGTTGCTGTCGTTGACGTCGTCGTGGCCGACGTTGTTGCTGTTAACGCTGCCGTCGTTCGCCAGCATTCGCATTGTTGACGTTCATTCTGTTGCTATCATTATTTTCGTGGTTATTGTTGAAGCACTGCTTTGTTGTTGTTGCTGTTTGCATTTTTACTCTTATAATGTTAAATATGTTGCTATTGTTGTAGCTACAGCTGTGTTGTGTCTATTGTTAATGTGAATACACGAGTATGTGCATGTGAGTATGTGTGTGATTGTGTGCCTGCGTATTTACTTTCATCCCCTGCTGTTTGCGGATACGAGATGCAGATAGTCATCACAACAAGATACGCTGATGCTACCACCAACCATTGACGAGCAAAAACGCCGTTGCCGTTACGATGGCAGCGCACACATGTATGCATGCACCACACCAACAAGCTGGCACAAACACACGATTGTTCATACATATGTACTGACTTTGCTTCCCTTCAGGCTGCTAACACACACATACAGACACGCACACACCCTATTATTATTTTAGTCATCATCATCCATACAACATCCTCATCGAACATCCCGGCACATCCCCTCATTAACCACTGCGTGACGTGCATTGAAGCATCGTCGAGTGAATACATCCCAGTTCGAACATCCATCGCAGCATCCTACCCAAACCCTCCAAATACATATCAAAACATATTCATTTGCACTGTCTGTCCGTCTCTATGTCCATGTTCGTATCCGTTTGCTTCACTTCGCTTGGCTTTGGTTTGGTTTAGTCTTGCGGAGACAACCGGCAGACAGACAACATACACAAAACACTCAGCGCTCGCAGGCTCTGCATTTACTTACTTTACCACATCGACTACACAATTCGAATTCGCCTTAACGAACGAGTCGCTGACTGACTAACTTCGGCGAGTTGATACTCGTAGTGTTCGAGCGTTTTGGTTTTGTGATTTTTTTAAGCGGTGCCTAATGCGCGTTCTGGCTGACACATCCATATCGGTGTAAGAAGTTTCAGCTTTATAGAATATTTTTAGTGTGCGTGTAATAGTCGAATTCCAGTGCCATATGGAAATTTTGTTTGTTAACTTCTTGCGCGAAAACAGATTAAAATATGGTGAAATTTAAGTACTGACTGGTTAATTCGAGCCGATTTGCGCTGTGCTGTGGGTCTGCTGCTGGTATGCGAGTGATGCTAAAGTTGGAACTGAAGACAAACAGAAAAGACGAAGTTCCAATAATTTTAATTTAAAGGTGAAGAAGACTATATTTGTTAAAAAAAAAAACAGCAGAAAAAGAAAATCTAAGGATATGCCGGCCAGCGGGATCGAACAGTGAAAAAAGTGAGCAAAAAGTTGGAATACAACTAGAAAAATTCGCACATAAAAGTTTCGTGTATTAGCGAGAGAACGAGGAATTAGAATATTATATTAAAAGAAAAAAAATTGAATAAAATTACACAAAATTTGACCAAATATAAAAGATGTGGTAGTAAAAAAATTGAGTTCAAGGAATATAAAAGTTATAAAACAAAGGACATTCCTTAATGTAAAAACTAAACTCAAATAATATTAATGCTGAAAAAACTTAAAACGACGCATAGGTAAATAACAAAAAACAAAATCGGCAGTTTCAAAAACATGTTGAGTATTAAAAATTAATTAGACAAAGGCAATCAATAAAAAACAAATAAAAAAATTAAAATATAATTTAAGAAATCGCTAAGAAATATAACTAAACCACATGAAAAGTAATTTACTATCTTCACAAAACTAAAATATAATGCGAAAAATAATATCTACATTTCTCCAAAACGCCAAAGAAGAATACAAATTAATTTCAATCATAACATGTCAAATAAGATATAAATAAATAAATTATATTTAAATTAGAAAACATAACAAATTTATTTAGTAAATAATTTTGTAAAAAAATTATAACTAAAAAGGGGAACAAATTTATAAAATAAACAGCTTCCAATTAAATTCGCGAAAAGTGTTCACAAATGACTGCGCAAAATGTACCGTCGGAAAGTGCTGCGCTCTGCTTAGACTAAAGCAAAAATTTACGAGTGCATATAAAATTATTAAAATTCGCAAAACACAATACACTTACGTGGCAGGCAAGCCATCTGAAAGCTAGGCTTGCAAATAACCGCTTCTTTGCTCGGCTTTAAAATGATTTTCGATCGCTATGCAGTATCAGGTATGATTGTGCCGAAAATAAGAAAGTAATCGCATTTGAATAAAAATTTTAAAGTGATGCATTTTTTAATTTTATATTAACATTTTTTTTTTGGGTTGCTGCAGTGCTGAATTTTTCGCTTTACTAATTTTTCAATGATCCCCATATTCAAGTGAGTCAGTGCGTGAATACTAATTTTGTGCTCGATGCCCATTATGGACGTGAAACGTCAAATTATTAAGTGGAAAAAGGTTTTTTCTTATAGGGATCGCCTCTTGGCACGCAATGCCAGGTGTATTTCTGCAATGAAAAAACTTGATAGAAAAACTATCTGCCGTTCAGAGATGACATAAAACTGTAGCACCTTTCATTTGTGGAATAGCTCCAAAGAAGGTACCACAACTTGAAGGAGTTGTTCGCCAAAGTATTTCTTATTGAATTGATAAATTGAAAAAGTGCTTAAAATGTATGCATGTATGTACATGAAAGCGGTGTCTGAAGTATGAGGTTTTTTTTTTGTTTTTTTTTAAATAAAAACTGCCTTGTCGTTTTCTGGCAGCTATTCCGTTTGACTTACATTAGATTAGATACTTTTAGATTTCATTAGATATAAGTCGATAAAAGGTTATATTTTGAAATAAATTTGCCTGCAATGCAGCTCTTTACATTAGAAATGCTCTTTATTGAATATCAGCCAATTAATTTAATATAACTTCGGGCTCCATAATGAGGGGTGAAATAAGAATATTTTTTTTTTTTTTTAATTTTGTGACGGGATGCTCTTCCAATTAATCTTTTCAATAAAGAGCAAGTGCCTTGGTAGAGAAATTCATTGCCTGAAGTAACTCCTTACAAGGTAACGCAAAATTATTCATACAATTTTATTTTTTATTTTATTTTATTATTATTTTTTCTTTTTTTTTCTCCTATTGGAATTTTGTTTTTGAATAATTTTTTTACTGGATAAAATAAAATTATTTTGATTGATAAAATCTTTATTTTGACCTTCACGCGCTCCTCTGCTTATCTGTTTGTATACTGCAGCTGTTTAGTTCACAAGTGGAAATATGATGCCAAAAATTATAAGTCTCATATAGGGTGATTAATTTTGCGCCACATTGTAGTTGTTTGCCTACTTTGTTCTCTTTTTTTTGGTGGGTGAGGTAGGGTTCAAAATGCCTTCGCACTTACAGCGACCGTCGTCTACAGCGTCGTGTGGTGTAGCCACTACAACGACCCCTCTTCTCCTTCTGGGGAGACACCTTTCCCGGAACTGCTTTCTAAATTACTATTTCTGTGCGGCTTCGCTTTGTTGCACTGTGTCGAGGTCAATCTTTTTTTTTCGTAGTACGTTCTCGATGTATTTCTTTACCGCGTTTCAGCTGTGCGATGTCGCCAATCTGCTCCCTCAGAGCATTTAACTCCGCGAACCATCTATTACAACTAAAAAATGTGTGTTCGGCGACATCGCTCAGCGCTTCGCAGTATATGCACTTGGAATCGGTTACCTTGCCGAAAGTATTTGTCCGGAAGTATTTGTGACCCGAGGGGAACTGAGTTAAGAAGTAGTTCACTTCCCCGAAATTCCTTTGGACCCATTTGTCAATTGATGGAATACG
This sequence comes from Anastrepha fraterculus, assembly GCA_037575425.1. Classification (NCBI taxonomy): domain Eukaryota; kingdom Metazoa; phylum Arthropoda; class Insecta; order Diptera; family Tephritidae; genus Anastrepha; species Anastrepha fraterculus. The sequence continues at coordinate 37,371 of JAYXIM010018419.1, read as the reverse complement.
TTTCGCCGTCCATCTGCCACTCGGTTCAGTGTCCCATCGGCTTTGCCACCGCAGCATGGTTTGGCACCTCCGCTCTGAGAAGCTAATGATGACGTGTTTCTTCTTGTAGTCCCACGCATCCATTCGTTACCGGACCATGACGTCGACGGGTGTCTGCCCGCTGATCACGAAATTATATTGGGTGTTTTTTAGCTGCATGAGAACTGTAGATATCGATAACTATCGGTTGACAGCTGAGAATGGCAAACTGCATTGACATTTATGTTGAGTAAGGGTTGGCAGGCCATAATGAATCATTTAACGCCAGCGCAACGCTTACGAATTGTGGAATATTAATTTTCCAAATTTCATAGAACGAAGTTTTGAAGAAGACGCCGAAATATCGATTTGTCATCAATATTTTCTCAACTTGTCGACCTTTGTCCTTCGACTACGTGGAACATTTTACGTAAAGATCTTGGCTTACGAGCCTATAAAATATAGCTCATGCAAGAATTGAAGCCGAATGACCATCGTTTGCCTCACATTTTTGCTGATTGCGCTCAATTAGATTTATTATTCGGATTTTTAGTTAGGAAAAAGTTGTCAAAAATTGCACTGATCCTATCATGAACCATGTAACTCGTAGCCGCAAGAATATTTTTGTTTTTTACTATCAATTGAAGTTCTCAACTTCTCATAAAACCACCCGATAGCTTAATAATTTAGTTATATAGTTGGCGCTTACATCCTTGGTCGATTGTTTGGTGTGCGTCCTGTTGTTTTTCCATTCTATTATAAAAGGTGGTTAAATTTCAAGGGCCGATGTTGAATGTGAACCACACCTAAACGTCAACGACACCGTTGGACTTATTCCTTTGGGGTTATTTGAAAGAAAAGGTGTACGTCGATAAGCCAGCAACAATTCAATAGCTAAAGGATGAGAAAGCCCGCACCAGGCCACAGTACCCATTTGTCCAATATTTTGTTCAGTATTATCATAATAAGAAAAAATGACAATAATTTTCTAAAAAAAAATGTATTTTATTCAAAATCAACACCGGCCCTCGAAACTTAACCACCCTTTACATATACATATATAACTTATTCACAAAATTTGATTCCAAAGATGACTTCAACTGTCGTATATCATTTTTGAAACAATCTGTTTAGATCTCTCACTTCGTGGAACCTGAAAGATCCGCCATCCCTCATTCGGAAGTCACAGTTACAGATAGGAGAGGCCCTTCAGATAGCAAATGTTTGGCATTCGTTTTGCAGCACTATTTGTTTAGCACTCCTGTTATGTTGCAACTTTTCTATAACCTATATTTACCTACTCACAAACAAACACACATACACATTTACATATATTTACATAATTTGCGCTTGACTATTTGCTTTTGGCATGCGCATGCAATTTGACACACGGATGCGAATCCTTCAGATAAGCGCTGAGTAAATTTGCGGTCGGCACTCGCGTTGTTGTTGTTGTTATACCAACCAGTGAAGGATTTCACACCAAGCGGCACAGCATAAAGGCATTTAGACGCCGCAGGCAAGGAAAAGTCTAAGACTTATCTACTAATTTGAATAGGACAACTGTTTTTGTTTTTATTTCGGAAATTCTTTCAAATAGATTCTGTATATGGGGCTTGTGGTTATTTGCGAAGTTGTCGAATGGCGTTACGTAGGTCAAGAATAGGCGTCGGCAACACTTATTTTATGTCTATTTGTACTGTTACATAATATTCACAGCAGAACCGTGTCAACGCGTGTGGTCGACTTGCGGCCCTAACATAAAAGGCAGTTTTTTTATTTGAATAAGCGCGGAAAATATTGCCAGCGATTATTTATTTAAGTTTCAAGTGTAAAAATGCGTATTTTTCGAATAGTTTCAGTTCACGCGCCAATAATCGCAAATTGAAATTATTACTATTGAAAGGCTTCAAATAACTCTGTATGTTACAAAACAGAAATTACTTTTTTAACTTATAAAAAAATTTGGTTTGGTCCAATACCCAGAAAAAAGTTGATTTTGTCATATAGTGTAATACTCGTATAAAAGAGAGCACCCTCTTCAAAAAGCCTGAAATGCTGAGCAAAATTATTATATCAGAGCTGGTTCTATTTTTGGAGATGTGAACCCATCTGGAAGTGACTAGACTTCTTCTACTTAAATGGAAACAAAAACGCGGTTTATTGCAAAATATGGCAGCTTTGTAGATTAAAAATTTGTTTTAATTAAATATATATATTTTTTACGTATTCTTCAAACAACGGCTAGGTTAGGTTGAAGCGGTGGGACACACTCAACCTCATAGCCCATTGCGATGCCGCGTGTGGACCTTGTCCTTATCTCACCTAAAACCAGTGTGTGTGTTTTTCATAAATTTTACAATATCCCTGAGATCGTCCAATTCATTAAAAATTTAGTACCTAAAATAATAAAAAAACGTCAGGATAGAGCAGACAATGGCACAGAAGGTGCGAGATCGTCTCTTCCTCTACTATAAAAAATATAGGACTGTGCCATGATTCAATTATTAAGGTTTGCTCACTAGTGACATTCGATTTTTGACACTCCCTTACAAAATGTTGTATTTAAGAAGGTGCATAAAGTGGAAAAAATTAAATCCTGTTTGGTAAAAATGGTAGCAAAAAAGTATTTTGTTACTTAAATGGAAACAAACTGCGAACGGTTAGAAAAACAAATTTTAATTAATATTTGAATGTAAATAATGGTATGGATAGAAATTATTAGCGGAAATTGCCAAGTCTAATATTAAAACAAGAAATAATTTCACATAATCCAAGATTTTGTTTTGTGAATTAATTTTTAAATTTAAAACCGACCGCGAAGTTTCGCCAATATGAAACTATTTTGTTAAAAATAAATAAATAATTGGCACGTACAATTCTGTTAGGTGTTTCGCCGAGATCCTCCTTCTATTTGTAGCGCGCGTTCCACAATTGCAAGGACCTACAGTTTTAAGCCGATTCCGGTAGATGGTTTTTTATGAGAAGCTTTTTCATGCTGGTACTGTGCTTTGCTAAGCCTTCTCTGGACACTTCATCCATCCATTGGTAGGTGGGCTCATTGGAAACAAGTTCTATCAATCCCAACTTTTTTATAATGAGGTCTGCAATGTTATCGATTGCGTCGGGACTATTCAATTATTCTCCCTGCCGTAACTCTTTAGCAAACGCTAGCTCTTTGCAAAACATGAATTCCGTCTAAATCACTACAGAAATAAAGCTTTTTAAATTCTCTACTCATCAATCTCAGATTTCGTCAATTACTCTATCTTGTCCTGACTTAAGCGGTATGTATTTCATGTCATACCACCATGGTCCTGAACATACCGATGAAAACTATTTAGCGAGTTGTTGCTCGTAAGCAGACCATTTTGAAAATGAAATGTTTTTGTACAAATTTTACCTTTCCTCTACTTTTACTCAAAATTTCTAGAGCTAGCAACCCAGTGTCTTGCTAAGGGAGCCGATTTGTCAAGAGAGAACGAGAAAGCTGCTTACTGAGCAAACCTTTTATCATTGGATCATGGGACTGTATGTGGAAAATTATATAAAAAAATAATTGTGAAAATTCAAATAAATAAAAAAAATGAATAAGAAAAAACTAAAAAAAAAAAAATAACACTGTAAGACAGCTTTAAAAACCTTTTCTGTGTGTTTGCCTGTTTTGAATAATTAAATTTGACGAGGCACTCGCCAGTATGCACAACAAATACGGCCCAATCACTCCGCCCGCGTGAACGCGCACCACACAGTGGCTTTAAGTTGATGTAATGGCTTTTCGTGCATCGGGCTCGAGCTTTCAGTGCTTCGAAAAGGAAGATTTTGTTTATTGACCTAACCGTTTCAGTGGTAAAGTGCATGCTCGCTCACCAAAACGTCCTCTTCGTTGTTGAGATTGAGGATGGCTTGACAGTAATTCGCAGGCTACTGAAGGTCTGCAGGCATTACCTGATGCACTGCTTGGACTTTGTACGGGAACATGTGCAAGTCTTTCACTAAAATTCGCTGTAGGGTTCATCCGATGATGCCCAGTTACGCGGCTCTCAGCGTCATCCGCAGCCACAGCTGCGATATTTTCAGCCGCAAGGCCCCATTGGTCTTTTTTAGGCTTTTTATCATTTTTACATTAAAAGGGGAGATTTCGATACTTTATTTCGATACCAATACTAATATATGTAAGTGTGGATTCTCATCTTCTGATACATCTTTTGACACTATTTTTTATTTTTCGATACTTTTTTCTATAACATCTTTAGCCGCAAGAAGTTACGATTGACAAGGTGGCACAAAATTAATCAGGCTATCGGAAGATGTATAATCTTTGCAAATGGTGTGGTACTTCAATCAAATTTGAAACTTGTGAGGTAGACGTCTGCAGTATACAAACAGACAAAGCAAAGATTCTCATCACTCAAAATTATTTTTTTATTTAGTAAAAAAGTTATTCAAAAACAAAGTTATATGGAAAAAATACGGAACGTGACCGAATAATGTCTCTAAATACTTCAGTTATATGTAGAACTGGCTAGATTTCCCTACATAGTTGTTATGCATGAGTATTGGTAGATATTTATGTGTGTATTTATGTATGTAAGTATGTATATATGTATGTCTGCCTGCGCGCTTGTCTGATTGTCTCTTCGAAAATGGCATCGCATCGCATCGCGCCTGTCAATCGGCTGTTTGTTTATTTACTTATTAGCTTCTTATTTACTGCCTTGTATCAGCTATTGTTATTGTTGTTGTTATGTCTTTTGGCTTTTCCACAATCGCTGATACTGCACAATTTCCTATTTGTATTCGTTGACAACATTGTTACTGCATTGTTTGTTGTTGTTGTTTTAATTACTGTCATTGCTAAAATTGCTGACAACGATGATATACCGCCCAGGGCAGTAAATAATATTAGTTTGTTTCAATGTGCGAGATCGAGCGCAACAGATAATGCCAATTCTTCCAACAGACAGAATGTCAAATCGGTGACAAAGCTACAAAACAAATGTATCTATGTATATGTGTATGTGCATATGTATTGAGCTTCAATTCCATCTGTGTGTGTAGATGTTGCTTATTTGCCTGTACGACTGGGCGCCTGGTTGAATGTGTACATATGTTTTTGGATCGATAGGAAACCACTTGGCCTTAACTAATCTCTATCTTGTCTTCTATATGAGTGCGAGTCAACTGGAGTATTCACGTAGAACTTAACTTGATAATTATTTATATTTGTTTGACATCACAAATGAGTTACAAAAATTACCAAGAACACTTGAAGCGCATAAAACGTTGGTAGATAAAAGATTTTTGTTGACAAAATTTGTTAAATTAATTTACGAGTTTGATTTTCGTGAGTAGACAAATTCAGCTGGCGCTCATCTTATCGCGTCTTTGAAGAGGGAAGCACGTCAATGATAGAAGTGAAATGAACTGCAAGTGTCATTTTTGTTAAATGACTTTAAATGAAGATACTTTTAAGTGTTCAAATATGGCTTGATAAGAATTTAGTTTGGATACAAAGCGCAATCATCAGCAGAAAAACAAGTGGGGGGGCAAAAACGATGAATGCCACTGGAAAGTCATTGCCTCAGGCTTTTAAAAGTGCTTTAGATCTACTCAAGTTCATTCAAGACAAATTTGTTACCACTTAGATCTTAAAATTATTTTTAGTAGTCATTATTTACAAGTATATAAAGGGTTTTCCAATAAGAGGTGTTATTTTGATATTCAAAGAAAAATGATATTTTTTAATATAAATGATCGGATGTTTATTTCATCATTGGAAAATAACATCAGGCAAATGACCACCACGACCACGCTTACAGGACAATATCTTTTTCATGAAATTTTCTATAACCGAATTGCAAAGTGGCTGCCCTATATCCTCGATAGCCTCACGAATTCCAACTTTGAGGTCTTGAAACGACCCTGGGCTGTTGGGGTAGACCTTCTCTTTCACGTGACCTCAAAACAAAAATGTCACAAAGTGTTAAATCACAAGATCTCGGTAGTCAATTGTGATCATCTCTTCGAGAGATAACACAGTCCGAAAACTTTTCCCGTAAAAGATCAATGGTTTCGTTGCCTGTGTGGCACGTAGCGCCGTCTTGTTGAAAATAAACATTGTCCAAATCAATAGCATCCAATTTCAGCCATAAATCGTTAATCATCTCTCGATAGTGCAATCCATTCACGAATAACATCTGTTATTGGAAACCCCTTTAATTTAGGATCATTGGCCAACCAGAATCTAGTACTTCTATTAGGTTGGAGAATAAGTTCGTAGCGTTTTTACCGAATACTTTTATTTAAACAAAAACAATAATTAAATCAATAAGTTAATCAATTATATATTCACCGTTGCTGTTTACAACCTCTTCCAACCTCTCGACCAATTTGTTGATACCGTTCCGCCAAAAATCGCCTGGTCTGGTGTCAAAGAAGTGGTTGAGCCAGTGTTTAAAGACCTCTTTGTTATCGAAGGTAACACCCTTCATATGGTTTGACAGGGAGCGGAAAAGATAGTAATCGGTTGATGCAAAGTCTGGAGAATACGACGGCTGCAGAAGGACTTCCCATTCGAGTTCTTTGAGTGAGGCTGTGACCACTTGTGCAACATGGCGCCTGGCGTTGTCGTGTAGAAGTATGGTTTGACTATGACGATCAGAACTTTTCAGTCAAATAACCTCATTCGCGTGGTGTAGCTGATCAATGTAGAGGCCGTTGTTGAACGTAGTATTCTTTCGAGCAAAAAGCGCTGTTTATGACCGCGTGTTGCTCGATTGTGGGCGAGTTGCTGAGAAGCAATTTGAAGGCGACGTTCTTTGGTTTTTTCATTGAACTCATGAGGCACCGAGGCTTCCGATTTTTCGGTAAATCCCATTGAATGAAGGTGATTGAGAATCGTTTTATGATCGTAGTTCATTTTTTCCGCCAATTCCATTGACGTCAAAGTCGCCATTTTTGAACTTTACAAACCATTTCCGCACTGAAAACTCGCCTATGATACCATCTCCAAACATGTCGCAAATGTTGCGGGCTGTTGCGGCAGCTTTTTGGCCTTGATGAAAAGCAAAGAAGAGCTGGTGTCGAAAATGTTGATTTTTGCCTCCTGGGTATTCCATTTCTAAGCCGCAAAACTAATGAAAAATGAAATAACTCAAAAATACAATTAACATAGTTTTGTAAAGCGGAAAGAGTTCTAGCGAATGAATACTTACCCTTTGCCAAACAGCATGCAAATCGTTGCAAAATAAAAGAAAATATAAAATCGCTATGAACTTATTCCCCAACTATGGATATAGATAACTATGGTTTGACAGCTGAGAATGGCACGTTTCCATTTAAAAAATTTTGTTAACTCATCATGAATCGTGTAACGTCAAAGCAACTGTTGCAAATTGTGGAAATTTACTATGACGAAAATAAATCTGCTCGCGAAGTTCATAGCGCACTCGCGGCATTATCGGTCCATATTTCTTTTGAAATGAAAAGGGAGCTGTCATTGCGCTATTGGGTCATGCTGACTGTATTTTGTTTTTTAATTAAAAATTGGATACATAATCGTTGATCCAACTGATTCCAACTGAACTATTGGCTCTGGTCCCTATGGAGTAACCGCTGATCGACAGTTAGCCAATTCATCGGCAATTTCATTTCCTTGAACAAGACGGTGTCCTGGAACCCATATAAGTACAAGGTTTTTCCGTCTTGCAACAGAATTAAACGCCTTGCATTCTTGTACAATCTTTGAGGTCTGCTTTCTCCAGGGTCTTCAGTGCAATATGACTGTCACTAAAGACTCCAGTCTGCTTCCCGCTCCCGCTCCATCTCAATTATCCATTCTGCTACTTTCAGAATGGTAAAAATTTCCGTATGGAAAACAGTTGCCATCCTTCACATAGTGTAATGATACGTATTATTATCGTTTAAGTACCATCCAGTTCCAGAACCAAAGTTCAAAGCTTTTAAAAAACATCCGGTAAACATTTTCTTGGCAAACTGTATAAGACAAGTAAATTTCCCTCATTCAGAAAAATGAATTCATTCACGTAATTCTTGATTTGGCGGTATATTGAGCATTCGAAGTACAGTAAGCAGCTGCAGTTCTAAAATATATTGACTTTTACTTATTTCTTAGCCAAGTGAATATACTGTTATCTTTTGATAATCCAATCTGATTAATATGGTTCCAAAAGTTATTTTTTATCTGTTAACTAATTTTTAAGTTTAATTTCTGCTTAAAACTTTATAGCTAAATAAATTACCTTAAACTTATTCTCCCAACTTCTGTTATCTTTCTCTTGCAGGCAACAGCGGCGACGAGTACGAATCGCCAGCCGTGCGACATCTTAATTTTACGCCATTCTCCACGCACACCAACCATCTCAATCACCATCCCCCACATCATCATAATCATCACCAAACGCACCTGCCAACAACACCACTCACAGCACCTCCCACGTCACAATCATCATTGAATTACGAACGCAGCGAATACAAGCGGGACAGCGGTGAACATAATAACGTTAACGCCATCATACAGAACGGGCAGAACGGCACGCCCTACGATTTGGAACAATCGCCGCTTTATGCAACGCCGATTGGGGCGACATTTGGCAATCATCACCAGCAGCATCACAATAACAACAATAACAAACAGAATACACAGCCACCGCAACAACACCTGCCCACGCAATCGATAGCAACAACAGCAACAGCGGCTACAACAACACCCGCCTCAGCGTCTGCTTCAGCGCATCAAATGGAGCGTTTCTTCAGCAGTAAAGTGCACGCGGAAGATTTCTTCATGCAGCTGGCACGTTTACAAGGACTAGACAATCCCTTGTGTGGCCTGGACATACGAGAGCAGGGCGTGTACGCGAAAGTGCCATTGTGCCGCGGAACGCGTTATGGCCCGTTTGCGGTGAAGCTGTGCAGTGAACCGACGGCGCCGAGTCTGGCTTGGGAGGTAAGTGCCACTGTGCAAGGAAGAACGCCCAACTATATATTCTGTTTTGTATGTGTGCGTGTATTAATGAAATTTAAGATGCTACCATTGATTAATTTGCTTATGTGGGAAATTGTAAGTTGAAATTTGCGCACTTTTCGTTTTGGGTGAAAAATTACCACTTCTCCGAGTTTTCTTTTTTTTTTGTGTGACAATTTTTCCGTTGCTTAATCCTTTCGCATCTGTGCGAAAATTACGAATACGGATCGCATTACTAGCAGCGGGTTCGATATTTAAAATGTGGTGTGCTCGCAAGCAAACGCTGCACATTCGTTGAAATTTAATCCCATCAAGCGTTACCCAAAATTAACGCATTTCCAATTTGCACGTTTTCCACAAATTATTTATTTCGCATCCTTTTTGGGTGTAAAAATGCAACAAAATCATTGAAAATTAAGTGATTGCGAAAATATTCGATTAAAGTATACCCAGTAGCAGAATGTTGTTATTGTTGTTGAATTTGCTTTGGTGTTGCACGCATCAGTTGTCAATCAGAAAAGCGGCTGCGAATTGTCACACTGTTTCGACAAGGGCGCACAAGCTGATAGGATAACAGACAGATTCAGGCACCAGGGATGGGATAGGAAGTGCGCGCGCACCCAAGCAACGGATATGTTTAGGGATGTGCCAAAAACCAGAGCTAATTTCCGGCATCAAATGAGTGCAAGTAAACAAAAGCAAAAACAACAAAAATAGAATAAAATAAAATAGAAAGTAAGAAAAAACATGCGCAAATCCACAAAGTGTCCCTCAAATGAGGCTTAAATTCGCCAGCAAGCTATGACAGCGAGCAAGCAGATAATACCAATTAGGGTCCACGCGCAGACACGCAGACACACTACTTGTACATGCGCTTGGTAGTGCGCTTGCACACACCACTACCTCTTACACCACACCCTACTATCTGGGCATAACTTCCATTCACTGCGCTATGTCAGTCACACTGTCTTTCTGTCTGTCTCGGCAAACATCCAACCGAGCGCTCCTCTTCATCTCTTGCACAGGGCGCTAGCGTTTGACAATCCAATCAAATTATCGCGCCTTGTACAGATGAGAAGTTTGCTGCCAAACACGCACACTCACACACACCGGCGTCGAGTTGACAATTGTCAATCAAGAAAGAATAACAATAAGACTGACACTCAGGTAGTTACAAATATTTAAACATTCAACAAGCAATCCACTCGAACTGAAATCTGCTGCACAAATTGATCCGTACGCCGCAGTAGATGGTCTCACCTTCCTTCAGTAGACAACCTTTCAAAATTACTTTCTTGCTTCTTCTTTGTTATTAACACAGTATTTTCAAAAGCATATGTTTTCCTATAGATGATCCTCGAATCAAGCGCTGAGTGTTTGTCATATTTTATAAAAATAAAATAACATCGGATATGGAAGAGATAAGATAAGTAACGCAGGCATTGAGAGAAATGTGGAAGGACGAAATTAAAGTTAATAGAAGAGACTAAAATTAAATGAAGTTAAAATTAGAGATTAGCAAAAGAACGAAGAAACATGAAACCATGCAAATACTAGATCCGCCGAAGGCACTTTTCTCTCCGAGGCACTTTTCTCTCGAACATCCAACGACGCTTTATGCTCTAAATAGAAGTTCAAGGTTTACATATGTATATGTATCCTAAGGACCGCCTCATTCGATGATGCAGTTGTCACAGCTAAAGGTTAAATTAGAAGTGCCGTAACTATAACCATATAAATTTGCTGTTTGAACCAAGTTATGAGCTACGCTGTAATCGATTAGAGGTGGGATGCCATAGAGGTGACATAACCGTTACTGGACCGCGACCATAAACAGCTGATTGTTGATTTGATATAATGCCATTATATTTTAGCAAAATCCGAACATTTTAGAATAGACTGGCAACAAAAATATGAATTCGCTTTAACTGCAGATGACACAACAGAACAAAGCGAGACAGAAATCGTCAGAAGATAAGAGTTTTATTTGGATAAAAATGTAACAATTTCGTAACAGAATTAATGAATAAATTACTAATTTCCTCGCCACGGCTATTGTTGTTGTCTTTTCTTTAGTTTCTGCACTTACGAAATGGACAAATAAATGACAATGTATGCATTTTTTAGCTGTCTGTGGCTATGGTAGCAATAATTTTTTATATCCTCGTTCACTTCGCTCAAGAGCATAGGGCCTCGACACGATTTTTCCATCGTACACGGTTCTGGGCTGTCGTTCCATATGATGTCGGCATCTGCTAATTCTCGCAACATCGACCTGTGCCAACTGATCTTTGGCCATCCGCGACCTCAACTCCCTTGCGGGTTCCCGTCCACTGATATTCTTGTGCTGTTGTATGCTAGTTTTCCAAGCCTGTGACCTATCCATCGCCACTTTCTGCATTTCATTGAGCCATAGTATATGCTCCTCATTCGTTGATCTCAACAGTCCGACGTTGCTGATGGTGTTCGGCCAGAATATTCTACAAACGAAGGAGGCATTTGTTGACGAAAGATTGTAGTCTCCGTGTGAGGGTGTTGGAGACCAGACATGTTTCACCGCACACTCGTCAAGCTGTATATATTTTGCTTTATTGTGGTTAAGCCTCGTAGCCTTCGTCTCAGCGAGGTTGACCTCCAGTCGAACAGTGCATGCCAGCATAACTAGTCTGTTCGCCTTCGCTTGCATGTCAGTGAGTTTGTGAGAGTGGAGGCATATGTTGGTCCTCTAATGAAACTTCATACGATGCGTCTTTTGCGCAGGGTCAATTGGCTCATAGCGTCGTCTAGGACGATGGTGATGGAGAGATGACAGGGAACAGTCTTGCCTTACGCCTGCGTTGGTGGTGAATCGGTCACTGAAGTTGCCGTTGTGGAGCACTGAAAGTTCGGAGTTCTCGCAAGGGTACTGATGAGCCGGATTATCTTCCCGGGAACTCCGTTTCTACTCAACGCCAGTCATTTTGAGTATCGCATGATTGTGTCGAATGGATTCTTGAAGGCGACGAACAGTATGTAAAGCGGGGAGCATCACTCAACTGATTGTTCTACTCTGAGGTGAAGAGTGTTGGCTCACAGCTTCGGTGAGAGTGAAATCCAGCTTGTTCTTTCCTAAGGAGCGTTCGATATATTGGAGTCTGCGTGGAGGATGATTAACCTAGGCTAGGATTTAGGTGGCGTTGAGCAGCGTTATTCATCGCCAGTTGCCGCAGTCACGAAAATATCGACTTTCTTGGGCAGCTTCACGATAATGTCTTTCGTCCAAGCAGTAGATAGATGACAGGAAATATCGTTATGATTAAGACCACGGTTAAGGTCATGGCGTTCTGGTACGGCACATCTAACTAAACCTCAATACGCCATATAGTAGGATGGGCAAGATGAGAAATTTATAGAGTGCGGGTTTTTCATTTTCAGAGAGTAAACAACTAGATCTTGGCGTGCTTTCTTTAGCACTTCTTTCTTTCGCTTTGTACAGGGAGCTGCTTTCTTCCAGACAGACTCCCACTTGAAGCTATTGGTGATCAGGAGTTGCAAAACTAAGCGATTTCTTCGAATATACATTTCCATGAAATTAACAGAGCATACAAATCATCAATATCGCTGGGACCGCTTTATAATTAGATAGTCAATTTGAGAGTCCCCTAAAATACTGACGATCTAAATTAAGGGTTTTCCCGTAGTACTAAATAAATAGTCACGAAATTCACACTGCAAAAGAGAAACCAACCTTTAACTAAATATAGCAAACAAATTTATAAAACACTGGAAGGTTACCTTAGAAATGTTAGCAACTACTAATTAGACTTTTGAAGAAGTTAATATCCATAACACAGAAGGCTTATTGCGAACAAAACCTTCCGACTTCTAAATGCCTATAAGTACAGAGCTCCAATTAAACAGCCAGCGCTTATTGACTGAAATCATAGGCAACACCATTGACGTAGGTATGTTAGTGAAAAACAACACTTCACTGCAACATCATCCTGAACAAACAGTAACACACTTTTCGTTGCAAAACGATCGTTGACGGCGATCGAGCGATCGAGCGATCATCATCTCTGCAGCATCGCTAGCTGGCATCAAATTTATGAGCATGAAACCGCTGGTGTGAACATCGTCACACAAATAGTAGATTATCTTGTGCGTGTAAATATTTTTCTTATTGTTGACATACATTTGTAGGGGTTTTTACTATTTTTACTGCTTTGTTGTTTTTATTTTTTCCCTTTTTGCCCTGTACATTGTTAGGCCAATATTCGAGACTATGTGTGAAGTAGGCAGAGTTGCTAAAAGTAGTGCAGAACAGGCAGACAGACGGAGCCTGCTGCTGACACTCATTTTCAGCTATAGGCACACACACATATATACATACATATATGCGCACATTTCTACCTTTACGTTTCGAATTTGGCATTCTGCGCCCCTTCATTCATAACGGATTAAACTGATCTTCCGATATTGAGTTGTCAGTTGTCGTCCGTGTCTGACTGTCTGTTTGACTGTGTGCCTTTATTTGCCGATTGCTGGTTGCCGGTTGCTACCAGTTGTCATTTGCGAATTGTCCTGCTAATCCTTAGAAACCTAATTGCATATGTAGCAATTTGAGACACTTCCGCATGAGGAAGCTGGTGCTGTGTAGTAGTGGTAGTGTTGATAGTCATGATTATAATCGAAAGTTGGCTGCGATGTTCGGTGTGTGAAAATATGATTTGGTAAATATGATTTCTGCGTATTTACTGATAGTTTGCAAATGCTGAATATAACAATTCATTCGGAGAGAAATGGAAATGTTATAAGCACAAGTCGTTTAGGCAGAAGTGTTCAGCAGATTTGGCGATGCGTAGCGGCTACAAAGGTGGACAAATGGTGGTGGGGTATTAATCAGCTCGGTTAGGCAGACAGTTATCATGGACGGCTCGGCTATATGGGTAAACTCAGAGTGTGTGCGCGAGGTCATACACAGACTAAACGAATTTGACAGTTGCAAGGCCATTGAAATTTTCGGTCGAGCCGAGGAGCACCACGAGATTTGGTGGCTCCTTAAACACTCATGCTGAAAATCCCATTGTATTTAAGCCTATGCAATATATATATAATTAGCGTGTACACCCTTTTTGGGTGTTAGGCCGAGCTCCTCCTCCTATTTGTGGTGTGCGTCTTGATGTTGTTCCACAAATGGAGGGACCTACAGTTTCAAGCCGATTCCGAACGGCAGATATTTTATGAGGAGCTTTTTCATGGCAGAAATACACTCAGAGAGTTAGAAAAACCTTTTTCCTTATTTTGATCTTTCACCGAGACTCGAACCTATGTTCTTTCTGAATTACGAATGGTGCTTTTGAAGTCGTTTGAGATGAATCGTTACATAGGGACTAATACCTTTTGCTGTCCATTATTTTTCTAAATGATCCCCTTCTTAACATATCTCAGCAGCATGCAGCATTTACTGAAACGCCTCGTGTAATAATCTTCTTTGATTTCATAGAATCCGAATATTGAGTTTGTTGGCGAGGCCAAGCTCTCTTGAAGTGTGAACTTTTTTCATCTGATCTTCAATATTTCTGCAAGCTCTCGGGTCGAGTAACATGGGCTCGGTCTTATCAATGCTTTTATTTTGTCGATATCAAACTCGGTCAGGTCCTGGCCAAGGAGCATTTTTCACATCTACATTACAAGCACGGAAGTTCTTGGACCAGTTTTAGCGCTGACGTTCTTTAGTATGTAAGCGAAATTTTTACTTTTTCAGAACAGTTTCGGAAAACAGAGGTTTGGGTTATATGTTTGCCAATACGAGGATCTGGACAATAATATGCGTTTGGTGGCCAGAAAACTTGATATCAAACTTTGATTTACCCAGACGATGCAATAAGATCGCAATCAGTATTGGAATCCGTAAGAGGAAGTGCGCCTAATTTGGACATACTCTTAAAAAAACCAACGTGAAAAATACCAGCTATGGCTTTAGAGTGGAAGCCTCAAGGTTGCTGGCAGAGAGGACGACCCAAAGTATCCTGATGACTCAGCCTTCATGAGGAATTGCCAAGTAACAATCTCACCTGGACGCAAAGTAAACAAACAACCAGCGTTAGAAGAAAGTAGAAATCATTGCTTTTGGCTCTATGCCCTTCATATTCGGCGCTTAGGAAAACAATAAGAATAATAAAAGGGTTCACTTGGACAAAAAATTAAATTTGCCCATTGTGATAACATCGCATGGGGAGCGGAAAACAGCAAAAGAGGAATGGTAAAGTAGTGGTAAACCCAATGAATAGCCATCTGCAGTTGTGTTAACCGCTTCGTACTACTGACGAAATTTAGTACGCGAATGAGATCTGTCTCTCCTGGTAAGAAGCAAGATGTCTATATTTAAATCTAGAACCACTAAAGCAGGGCAGTAAAGGAAAAATTGCTAAGATAATTCCACCTCATTCTCTAGACGACTGCCTCTAAAGAGAAGTCACCGCGTGTAAACCTAACGAGCAATGTCCGGTCGGGACTAGTAAAATATTTGAGAGCTGAGAATTGTTAAGCACTAGGCGTTTCCGATGCCTAGAGATCGAAGAATTTAGAGACCTTAAAAGTTTATGCACTTGCCCAGAACTTGCTGAGTTGCCGCGAAGTTTGATTTTCCAGGAGCAGACCACAGATAGTCAGAGGAATCATAATCCTCTCATTGCGCGATGAAGTTACCTCGCGGAAGCTGTGTCTAACTAGTTCATCGGCCCACCACTTTCCAGCAATGACCTTGTGACCAGCTACCTTTATAAACTTAATTTCACAGTATTCGGATTCAGTCGAAAGGGGAAATCAGGTATTGCATGATTAGTTTCGAATGCACTTTCAGCTTGCGTCATCAATTGCCGCTTTACTGCCGGAAAAATTGCTTACTTCCTTGGAAGTTTTTCCACAAGCCATCAGCCAATCTCTTAGCAGCTACCTTCGTTTGGAAAACGCTGTAGTAGTCCGGTAGACATAACTTGAATTTGATGAGCAGCTTCCCGTAAAGTACTTTTCTACCAACCAATGCGTCGAACTTCTCTTTCCAATTACTGCACTCCATTCATTAAAGCGATTTGGAAGAAGAGGGTCCTACTTGGATCTAGCACGGTGTGCGTTGATCAATCACCACAGGGATGAACTCAAAGTTTCTAAGAACCCAAGAGTGCACGTAGCTTAATTCTTGCTATATCTCGTTTCTCTCAGTCTCTAAAAAAAATTGGTAAAATATGACGAAAACGCACGGGCTGCTCTTTTATCTTGAACTTGTTGGAAAATCTTTAATGCTGAACTAAAATGTTGAAATTGGTTTAAGAATGGGGCCATTTTTGACATAGAGTTACCTTTTTGTGGGGTGTGGCTGAAAATGATAGTCCCACTGCTTCTATATCCTCATCATCATCAACAATTTGTCGCTTCTTCTCTTTATAGCCAGGATTTCATGATTTTCTATTGGGGCCAAATGAACCCTGGCTACCATTTTATCTAGTTACACTATTTATTTCAGCTTGAAATGTTTCGAAATAGCAGGAATGTCGTTAAATCGAATTTGATTAATTTTTATTAAAAGTCAAGAAATTGCAATGCAAAGGAAGAAACGATGTAGGAATTATTAATTATTAGATATGTATATAAGAAAATGGATCAAAAGATCGTTACCCGTATTTAAATGAAAGAAAAGATGTATACTGTCATATTCTGGGTTAAAAGATGCTCGAGCATCTCAAGCTTAATTCCGTTGAGAAGAACCTTTGCCATTTGCCTTAAAAGGATGTGACACATAATTTAACCTTTCCTTCCGTGTGAGAATTGTTAAACTGCTTGTAATTGAAATGAAAGTATCTTCACTGCCACCCAACGAGTTCCAAAATTAATGGTTTCTCAATTTTGTATGATCTTTAAACCAGCGCCTCTGTTAATTAACACATTTCCACAACTCCTTCCGATGACGAAAAAAAAAACGTTTCTCGACTTTTACCCAAAAACGAATGCCAATTAAACTCTTTCTTGAAAAAGGTCTGTGTGCACAAAAGGGATTTTCCATCATCCAATTAAAACAACAAATCGGGATAAGTAGGACTATCATTAATTATGACAAGACACATTCAACACATGTTTACGTGCCACACAAACACAAGACAAATAGATGTCGTGCATAAATACAAACCTCGAGGGAAGATGCAACAGAAGACATAACGTAGACGCAGGAAATTGAAGGATGAAAAGGACGAAGCTGAGGAAGAACGATAACAAAAGTGAGCCTAACTAGGGTGTCAATACGCAGTGGGATTTCTCGACTACCGGAATTAGTAAGCTGCTGCCGCCGTTGACTGCTCGAAAGAAGATAACTGCGCGACGGGTTGTCTGTCCGCAAAGGATGTACGAGCGCAATGGGAATTGGGATGAGCACACGCTATTTTGTTATTTTGTGGTCACGCACAATTTATCAATTCACAGTTACAATCAAAAAGATAATAGACTGCCTAGCAAAGGCTTGAAAGTAAGAAAGTGCTTGTGCGTGTGCGTGTGAGAAAGATAGAGAGAGAAATACATACAGATGCGCATATGTGTAAAATGTGTTGGTGTAGGTATTTGTGGAACGAATTTCGGAAATCAGCATGAAATGATGAGCTAAGCTGTTACAAATGTGACTGCGGCTATTTACTCCTTCACCCAAGATTCTCCCGCTGGGTTTTGCTCTTTCCCCGCTGGGCGACCACAGCGCAGAAGTCTCTTGAGGCAATGTTTTGGCTAAATTTATCGGACAATTTAATATGTGAAAAACAATATGTTGGCATTACATCCCCAATCAGCGCAAAACAGCGACTGCTGCGTTTATGTGCACATATGCAAAAAAAAAATTAGAATTTATGGAAATTACAAAATCAAAAAACAGCATAAAAATTTAATAACAAAAAACAATACACGAAACAGCAAAACGTCGCGACGCAGCCGCCATCAGCGAGCAACAAACAATTGGAGTGCAAAAAGGGGCGCTGCTCTGCCAACACTGCTCGCTGCTAACAACTGCTAAGTGCGCACTCAGCAGCAGCAACAAAAAAAAAAACACAAAAACAATGCATCACACAGTTAGTTGTTGTTGCATATATGTATATTGCATTGTTTGGAAAAAAGCGAACGCACAAAAACTCTTATCTCGCAAGTCATTCGGAAAAACGGCGTTTTCACAAAGTGGCACATACGCATAAGCGAGCGCTGTGGCATGGCCGCATGCGGCAGGAATAGCAACAGCAGCAGCAGAGGCAGCTTATAAGAGAGTGCGGCGTTTACTTTGCTAGCCGACTGACTAAAGCATATTTATGTATGTATTTACAATATGTTGGTACAAATGTGGGTATGTATATTATGTGTGTGCATTGTGCAGCGCAGGCAGCCAGCGTAAAACCGTGTGGGCATGAGTACGCGCACACGCTTCGAAAATTGAGCTAACAACTCAATTCAGCCCAAATGCGATTTGACGTACTGTAGGACATACATACATATACATACATACATATTTCACATAGTAGCTGGGCAGCATGTGAATGGGTGGCAGCCGGGCGCTCTGCTATGCGCTTTAACCTGAGGTATGAGTTGCTAAAAAAATTTATAAAAAAAATCATCTACCGCACATTAATACACTTGAGTAGGTCGTGTTTGGCGTGCATTTTGTTTTTGTCACGCTGCTATTTTGTTTGACGCCCTTCGATTATGCTGCCGAATTAGTGCAATATTCGCAGTTTTGCACTGCCTTCCAAGATTTACTTTCCTTTCCCTTGTACTTATTTGTTATTTCAGCCGGCGGTCAGAGTTTTTTGTTTTTTGGGTTTTTTATTGACTCCTCCTGCTGCTTCTTGCACTGGCGAGACTTGGCTTAATTTGTCATAAAAGGCCGTGTGACACTGTAGTAATTGGTAGGCAATGAAGCGGAAACGGATGTGGTGTGCGACTGATATTCATATGAATGTTTGTGCAAGTGCTTGAGGCCGTGCCACAGATAATTGGTGCACTAAAAATATTTTTTAATCATTCTGCAGTGGACGACACTTCATTTGACAGTATGAAAGTGGGTGATGCGAACCAGATTTCTTGTGTTTTTTATCACATGCGCCTTACTATAAATTAGAAAAGCATCAGAGGAATGGACACACAACTTAATCCGCATGTTGGTGGCATCGCAAAGTAATGAGCAGTAAATAATGCACAGATACATATACAGGGTGAACGATATGAAGTGTTACCTATTCAAAACACCATAACTTTTTTGTGTGAAATTAGTTTTTATTGATTTCAAGGACAAAATTGTTCAAAAATGATTACAATTTTAACATATATTCACTTTAGCTCGATGTGACCACCTTCAACCACACGACCTTTATGAGACGGTGCCGAGTCCTGTTGGAACGTCCATGGTCTACGACCGAAATGTTTGCGTGCCCACGGCTCTAAAGCAGCTTCTAAAACATTTTCCCGATAATAAGTCGCATTCACTTTGACACCGCCTCAATAAAAACGATTGAAGAGCGTCCATCAGCGGTCACTGCGGCCCAAACCAATACTTGCGATGGGAAATTGCTTCGAGTGGCCATACGTAGGCTCAAATTCTCGTATGAGCGATCGGTCAAGTAAACACGATCGTTTTGAGTGTTTAGGAACTGCTCAATTGGGAATTTTTTTCATCAGAAAACACAATTTTAGGAAATTCGCCACGTTCGTGCAAGCGCAACAACTCCTTGCTCTTTTGCACCAAACTTTTTTGGAACTTGTAAGCCTTGACCTTGAGCTCATTTTTCAATATGCATCGAATGCTGTCTTGCGATATTTTCAGTTCCTTGGCCATTTTTCTTCCACTACGACGTGGATTTCGATCAAGTGAATTCCATCACAAAAAAAAAAAATTCAACGAAACTGAGACGTTGATGTCATGAGCTGTTTCACAGATACAAGCAGTGTGATGTTGGTAACACTTCATATCGTTCACCCTGTAAAGTACCTCATACGCATGCACGTGCAGTAGTGGTCAGTGCGAGAGATTTACCTCAAGTTGGCGAGAGTTTCAAGCTTCCAGACTTTTCAATATCCTTAGAGTGGCGAGGAAAGTACTTTCGGCAAGTCTGCCAAACTGAAGAATTTCGAAAAATTAATAAGATGAGCAGACACTATGTGCATGAAGTACCGAGGGCTGTCAATAAATGAGTTGCGGGTAAACTTTCTGAAACTACATGTTTTATTTTACGATTTTTTACACTGCGATAGCCAACACTTTAGGTTTTGAGCCTCTATTGAAATTTTGTTATGAATTTAAATTTATCTTGAAATTAGGTGGCAAAGCCTTTTAGATGTATTATTTGCTTAAGGGGTTATATACAGTTAGAAGGCCGAAAAAAGCGAAATTTCCAGAACTTTTTCTGAGAAAACTTTTAAGTTTATTGATCTAAAAATTTGTACACATATTATGTTATCTTTTATTATTTATTTTATTATTTATTTATTTGGAAAGGAGCTACAGCTGATCACCGGGAGCTTCTTTCAAAAAAGACGTTTTACGGTGACTACTACATCTCTGAACTGCGTCCTCTGAAACTAAAACACCAAACAGATTTCGCTAAAATAATATTAAATCTATTATATCTAATATTATTCGAAGGAATAAGCAAAATAGATAAATGTGTTTGACATAATGGCGGTTTCTCATAAAAAATTTTTTTTTTACCAAAATTTCGGCCGTAAATTATTTATAAAAAAAATATTTATCGGTAAGAAAAAATCGTCGATTAATTGCTAAGAAATATACTTAGAAGCTCGTGTTAAAATTCGAGACCAATCGGTTCAGACTAATCAGTTTTCGAGTAATGTGTGTCACCAACTTTGAAAATACCATTTTGGGAAAAACGCGCTTAAGTTTGAAAAGTACTTTAGTTTACTCTGAAACGCCTTTTCAAATTTGCGTGTAACTTCCAAAATATTCACCGTTACGATATTATATTTTCTCAAATATATCGCACCCTAAATACAAAAGGGGCACAACTCAAAATTTTCCACACTCGAGATTGACTTGTTTACAGTAGCACAGAAAACAAACTATGCGACATATCACGCTGAAATTTGCCATGTAAGCTTATAACAGTCCTAGCAAAAAACAAAAAAATTATTTTTGCCATATGTCATCCGCGGACCGTTTTATTGATAACGTCTCGTTCATATTTGAGCAGAAGTACATTTTGAGTTGTGACCCTTTTGTATTTAGGGTGCGATATGTACATTATTATTATTTTTTTTTTAATTCTAACTGTATAGATATAACCTCTTAAAACTATGTTTACCTTCATATGTATTTATTTTTTTATAATTAAAATCTTTTTTAAAAATTTTATCAATTTTATTCCCAAATAAAAATTAGATCGCAACACCAGCTAAAAATATTTTCTACCTAAATTTGTTTAAATGCTGTTCATTTGTTACCCCACTTCTCCTCATTTGCCCACATTTTCGTGAATACACATAACCAGTATAACACTTTTCGTTCGCCACTATGTTTGCGAACGTTCGCTATGTTACGCTAGGTGGCGCTCTCAGCTGCTCTAGATAATTTATCTAACCGCAGCGAAATTCGATGACAAATGCACATACATCCATGCACATACATACGCATTGTAGTGCGAGCAAACATTCTTATATTTATCTCAACTTTTTACTAAGAAAGTTAATAAGCTGTATTTCGGATGAAAAGCAAATTATTGTGGTCATGTTTTAAATAATATTTATTTTATTATGTAAGTGTATGTATGTATGCGTATAAAATAAAGCTTCTGGACTGATAACTGGTAACTTTAAACATTTATTTATAAAGTGCAATTTCAATCAAAAAACATAATTTAATAAAAATCCAATAAGAAATAATATAAAATAACACGACATAAAATAAAGGCAATAAAATAAAATAAAATAATATATAAATAAATAAATAATATATGGAAAAATAGAAAAAACGCAAAATTAGATTAAAGTTAAAATAACATAAAATGAGTTTAAGAAATGAATATAAAATTAAATGAATTGTAGCGAAATATATAAAAAATAAAATAACATAAATTAAATAAAAGCAATCTAAATTAAAATGAAATTAATTTAAGTAAAACGAAGAACATTAAAATTTAAAATAAAATAAAAAACAAATAAAAAATATATAAAATAAAACAAAATATCATAACACCAAATGAGACAACGAAAATTAACAATGAAATCAAGTAATTTTAACCTAAATTAAAATAGAATAAAATAAAATAAAATAAAAATAAATTTTAAATAGTGAAGTACGATAAACAAAATAATATAAAATGAAATTAATTATAATAAATAAAATAAATGAAACAAATCGAAAAAAATACAATAAAATAACATAAACTCAATAGAATGAATCTAAATTAAATAAAATAAAACAAAATGAATCAAATTAAAAATGTTAAAAAAAAATTCAAAACATAAAAAAGGTAATAGAAAATAAAGTAAGAGAAAGCATAATAAAATAATAAAAATAAAATTATGTTAAATTATAAATTATAAAATTAAAATATAAAAAAACAATAAATAGGAAATAGGTAAATAATCTTAAATTAAATAAATTATAATAAAATAAAATTAAACAAATGGAAAAAATAAAAAAAAATAAAAAATACGTAAACTAAATAAAATGAATAACTTTATATATACATATATAATTGGCGCGTAAACCCTTTTTGGGTGTTTGGCCGAGCTTCTGCTCCTATTTGCGGTGAGCGTCTTGATGTTGCTCCACAAATGGAGGGACCTACAGTTTCAACCCGACTCCGAACGGCAGATATTTTTATGAGAAGCTTTTTCATGGCAGAGATACAGGCGGAGGTTTGCCATTGCCTGCCCAGGGGCGACCGCTATTGAACCTACGTTCTCTCTGAATTCCAAATGGTAGGCACGCTACGGCGGCGGCCGTTTAATATTAAATTAAAGTAAAATAAATCAAAATAAAACAAATTAAAAAAATAAAATAAGACAATATGAATTCAAGTAAAACAGAATAAAATAAAATTATATTAAATTATAAAGTTTAAATATAAAATAACATCAATGGAAAAACGAAAACAATCTATAATGAAATAAGTTATAATAAAATAAAATAAAATGCCAATTCCAGCAATTGCCTGTGAATGGCGAATTCTGATAAAAAAAGCACCAAATTGAAGAAGATAATACAAAACTAACAAATTATAGTAAAACAAAAAAATTAAATAAAATTAATTAAAATTAAGCAAAATTAAATTAAACAAACAAATTAAATTAGATTTCTTTAAAACAAAATATAAGAGTACGGAATAATCATGAAATAAATAACGAATATTGAGTTATAATTGTTATTATTTTTTGTTTTTGCTGACGATCACAGACTAGACTACCCGAGTGTGGGACTCTACTATAGCTTTCTAGTCTACCCAATAAAACCCTGATGTATAAACCGCAGGTCCTACTGGCCCTCTTTCTACTATCGCGATAGCATTACTTCAGATACCGATGCGTGCTACGTATGCTTCAGAGATGCTCTTACATATGTAGGTGACGCCTTCCTCCGGGCTGTTCTTAATACCCTTCCTTCTTTCGCGACAAATTACGCCTTTAATATAACGTGCACCAGCTTTCCAGCAATCTGTGCTGGAGCTCATTGCCCTGATGAATCTGCTCAGAAGTTTTCACACACAATGATTGTGTGGTGCGCATTGCCATACACATTTCCACAGTACAGGCAGAACGGAGATTCCGATCTATCCATTTTATAAAGATATGGTATTTGCGGAAGTAGTCGTGGCCCATGAAGTCGCTTCAGCCCTGGCTCGAAGTTGGCTATTAATAGTTTCGTCCATCGTCCTTTGGTGCTCTCGTTCCCATTTGGTTGCCACTGTCACTGTTGTATCAGTAACACGCAGGCTTGCTATTGAATTTGGAGTAATGAATTTGGTTTCATCGAAATGAATGAATTTTGAATTATTATTTCATCAAATAAAAATTTAGAATTATCCGCTTTGAATGTGGAAAAAATAATTTTGTATTATCAAATATTATCTGTGAATTGCGAATTTCGAGTTATGAATTGTGATTTTTAGGAATTTGGAAGCAATGAATTTTGAGTTAACATGAGATATTACAAGTATATACGGAGTGGCGCAAAATTAGTCATTCAATTTTGTTTTTGAATAACTTTTTTAGCAAGTAAAAAACACATTTTGAGTAATGGAAATATTTATTTTACGTCTTTAGGCGCTCCATTACTTGTCTGTTTGTCTACTGCAGCTGTCTAGTTCATACATATGTACATACATACAACACGCATACACTCCTGCTAGGGGTTTAGCCGAACTCCTCTTCCTATTAGTGGCATGCGTCTTGATGTTGTTCTACAAATAAAGGGATCTAGAGTTTTAAGCCGACTCCGAACGGCAAATGGTTTTTTTATGAGGTGATTTTTTCTATGATGGTAGTCACACACCAACCCATTTGGCTACGGCGGCCGGTGTTTAGCTCACAAGTGTCAAGTATGATTGGCGTACGACGATATTTGCTAAAAAATAATAAATCCAATGATGGAGTGATTAATTTTGCGCCACTTTATATAAATTGCGAATTATGAATGAAGCACAATAAGAATTATGATTTCCAATATTTCCAAATTTTATCCAAACCGACTTAACATTTTTATAAACTTATTGGTTTTACGAAACATCGCATAAAAAACCGTTAAACTAATTTAAAAATATTTCCCTTCTCCCCTCAGGTTATTGCACGTCCACATTTCCGCGGCTGGTTGGAACCCTCACATGATGTGTCGATGTGGTTGCGCAAAATACGCGCTGTCGATGGAGACGGAGAGGCTAATCTAAAGAATTTCCTAGTGGCAGGATATGTGAGTGCAGCGTCCTTTTGTAAATGAAAAGGATGCATTTTTAATTTTATAATCAACTTTGGCTTGTAATATCTAAATCTATCTGAAATTAATAAAACTATTTATGCTCACACAGCTTTGGTACGAAACAAATCGTGATATAAATGCCGGCGAAGAAATCACAATCGATGGCCGGCCGCGCACACCCATACACCTTAACGATGGCTCCATCAATGGAGCGGATGCGGGGGGTGCATTATGTCCGACGGGTGGATCGCTGCACGGTGATGATAAAAGCGAACGTGATAATGGTGAGTGGAAAAAAATAAGGATTTTTTCATAGAGAAGATACTAATGAGGGGAGACGGCACACAGGAGTAGTGCACAGAAACTTATAAAAAAATTAAGTGTTGCAATAATATATTGTATTAAGCTATACAACTGGAGGAGGGGGGAATTAACATGCTACTTGCCTTTTTCATTTCTACACTTATCTCTCGTTTATTTGAATTTTGTGCTGTAAACCTTATCGTAATGTCGCAGCCGCTGATCCTGACATGGGAAATGAGCAGCTGGGCGGCGGTTGCAATACATAACAGACTCTTTTGAGAAATGATGCATGCATACAATGTTGTTGTTGTTGTTGTTGTTCATGAGCAATGTTTGTGCTTAGCAAATATCATTGGCGATTAGTGCGCGCAAACATGCAATTGATAGCCGGCGATATAACAATACGCGTGACTTGCCACATGGCACGCGTGTTGTTGCTTTCAACGATGCCAGCACCTTAAATGCTATGTGCACATATGTAGTTACATATATAAAAATGTACATATGACTGTAACTCATATTGACAATTACTTGCAACATTATTCACACGTTGTACAATCACACAATAGCGCATGTTTTGAGGCAGAAGCTGCCAGCTTTAAGGCTGATCCCGGCTTCCGCTTATGTGACCAGCTTATGAGGGCACTAGCGGAAGGGTGTTGTTAGCTGTCACTTCCACTGCTATTTTTCCATTGATAAATATCACTTCTCTCAACAAACCAAAAACAAAAACAAAATCAAAAGCAACAACAACGTCAACAATAATAACCGAAATATTAAAAACAATGTTCGAATAATTATGAGAAGCTATGTATGCTGATTATTTGCGGGGATTTCAATTTAAATTTACACTTTCGAATGCAACAGCAGCATACAAAGCCTACACTCACACATACACATGGTACACGATATTTGCCCCCGCAGGCGCCGCCATTCACCCTTTGGCCGATGCGTTTGCACATGCGCGCCTAGAATTGCGTATTCATAGTCGTATTCGTTGTCGCCGCGCATTATAAGACGACCGCATATGTTTTCATTTGTTATTAAAATGTTTGATAATTCCATTAAGGCCAGCAGCATATCACATTGCAGCAACACAAACAACACCAACAGCATCACTAACCACCACCATTGATGCCACATTGCAGCATTGTGCCAATCAGTTAGGCAGTCAGCCAGTCAAACTGGGTTGTAAGGCTTTGCGCCGTCGCTCGGGTGGCAGCCAGCCTTGCAGGAGTGATGACAACACATTTTGCATGTATGTATTTGTGTATGTGTGCTGGTTTTTGGGCACGAGCAGTAGCGAGTGATTATTATTAGCGACAAAGCGTCGACAATGTCGCCTCATCAGCGGCCTCATCACTGCAAATACGCTCAAAACATGGCATACGCTCAATTTAATCGTAATCCGGGTATTCGACGTATTCATAATTTATATTTGTTTAATTTTTTTTTGTGATACGAAATGATCGCCTGATTTGGGGCATATGCGAAGAGCGTACAGTGGTTTGTAGGCGGTTGAAGGGTTGATTAAAAATAATACAGCTTGGAAAATGTGGTGCGGGAGTGCAGCTTGTATAACGGTAATAGAAAATCTTTGTTTAAATATATTTTGATTCTTTTTTACGAAGTTTGGTGCGCGAATCGTTTTACTTCTGAGTTATTCAAAGACTCATTGAAAGTTATTAACATTTTTTAACTCGCTTTCATTGTTGTTCGGTAGAAATATTACATTCCATTTTAAACTAACTTATCAAAGAGCTATAGATTTGACCTATCAGCATAGCTTCAAAGGTGTTTCAATATAAATCAAGCGGAATAATCTCCGCTAGGTGGTGCAGGTGTCGTGATATTTGAAAAACCACCATAAACAATCCGATTTGATTGATAACTCGAATATATTATATGCATACGCGTCACTTTATGAAATGAAACAGCTTCTAAAAGAAATTTCCTCGCTAGGTGGTGCTGAGGTTGATATTTATGTAAAAATGACTTTTACAACCGATTTGGTTCATATTTGGCTATACTTATATATTTTTTAATTTTTTTTTGCATTAACGACCTTATTCATATTTAGAAGCGTTGTACAATTGCTCCTAGTAAATATAGAAGGAAATTAATAAGCAATTTTCATTTGATAATTTAACTTCTTTTAACAAAAGCATTTTACAACACAAATGTTACCCGCTCTCAGCAAGGTCTGCTGCCGTTGTGCGTTTTAAACGTAGAGAAAAATTCAGCCGAAATAAGTGCCGACAATGTCCTCTCATCAGCGGCCTCGGCTAAATGCTGCATCGTTGGCATGAGTTTTTATGAGCTGTTTGTGAGCCATGGCAAATTGCTTCGTTACTCCAATTACAGTTTGCATACCAAGATCACGAGAAAGGTCATTATATAGTATGGCGCGCTTACTAAGCTCCGCAGGATTTTGTTTGGCAGACATTAGATAGAGGTGATGTACTTTTGACTAGGTTGGGTTAGGTTTTTGTGGCAGTCGGCTTAGAGTAGCCAACTCACTTAGACCATACAGGTCCGTTGTGGTACCACTGTGTAACACGGGAACCTTAATGTTTATGAAGCGTAAGATAGGTTTTATCCCAACACTGGACAGTTCCATAAGAGACCCAATATGATATTATTCTAACAACCCTGCGCTATTCCCAGCTAAGGCTGGGCAATTATAGAGGAAGTGTTCTACTGTTTCTTCCTCTCCCTCGTCTCTACAACTTCTGCAGTATTCGTGAGAAAATACTACTAGCTTAGAAGAGTGCCAAAAAGCCAATGGCCGGTGACACAGGCAACGACTTTCGATATGTTCTCGCTTAAGAGGTTGATCTATTCTCCCGATCTTTTCTTATATACCTATTTGCAACCAAATTAGACTGGTTGTAACACAAGTATTTTCTTCTCTCCATGACCTATTGTCCTCTTGGATAATATTATTTTTTATCCTTAATTTCCAAGTTGCCATAGGCATTCCAATGTCACCTCTGTTTTCAAGCAGTGGAAGATCAGTACCCTCTCTGGCTAGCTCATCGGCCTTGCAGTTTCCTTCAATATCTCTATGTTCCGGGACCCATATAAGGCCAGCTTTAAAGAAGGTGTTAATATTATTTAGAGCTGCCAGACATTCCTGAGATCTTAGTATAACTGCCTCCACTGATTTGATGGCCGAAGAAATATGTAGTTTCAATAGCACAGGTCGATAAAAAACTTTTTTCTGTTTAATGCATAAATTCTAAGGCTAGACATCGAAAAGCGCCAAATTATCCATTTCACAGCTTATTTTGCCTGCTTTACAACGATAAGTACTTTAATAGAGAAATTACATAGATACATAAGAAAATCACTGAAAATATTCATTTTTCAACGTGAATTAAAAAATAATCCGACGTTCAGCAAACTTTTTTCTGATTTAGTTTATAATAAAATTATCAAAAAATTAGAAATTTTTCTTTCTAGAAAAGCAAGTTTTGATAAAAAAAAAATTCCTCTCTTATTAAAAGAAACCAAAATTTGATAGTGAGAAGTCAGACCAAAAAATCGTGTCGACCGGCGTAATTTACATAAGTCATTAACATTCATTGTACCTCACGTGATGTATCGAACATAAGTTTTTTACACTCTTTAGGCTTCAATGCTGCATGCGACGAATAGATTTTTCGACTTAAATCTGACAAGAGATACCTATCTACCGATATTATAAATTCACAATCACCAGGAGAACCTCTAAGTACATACATATGTTAGAACTCACATACATGTATGGAGAGTAAGTTTTAAATTTTTAGTTCGTTTTCAGATTTTAATTAAAAAAAAAATGTTTAGATAACTTTTTTTATTCTTCTAATACGACTAATGTCATTACCTCAACAAAATCTTGCAGGCCACAGAGTTCTGATCTCAAAAACTGCTTTTATTCATCACTTCCTACTAGAATACTATAGATTACATGATTTCTGCAATTTTTAAGTAGATTACGAAGCTGCATAGGTTCCACCCCAGTGTAATAGAATTGCGCTTGACTAGTATTCGATTGGTTTCGGACTTATGGCGGCCTGGGCTTATGCCAGTCGAAATGACGGCAAAGTCAGTAGGAAATAACAAATCTTCAAGTGCATTTCCACCATGGAGAAGCTTCGCATTAATACCACCTGCAGTTCAGAGAAGGTATAAAACAGTAGAGCTCAATATCAAAATGCGTCCCAAAAATTGGGGGAAATGCACGGCTTAGAACAAAACTAAGGATATATAATACTGATACTTTTCTCCTTCCCTCGTTGACTATCTACCCCCTTTCCAGAGCTTTAAATACAATGGGCTCTTTAGCCTGAGTGTTTTAGGAGCCACCAAATCTCCTGGTGCTCCTTGGCTCGACCGTTTCAAATTTCAATTTCAAGGTTATACTAGCGTAAACGATTTATATAAGAGGTGGAAAAAGCAAGTTACTAAAGAGTTTCTAAAAAAACCACAAACTTTGATTAAACCTACAACAATTTGACAATTAAAAATCCCATAAAATCATTATTTATGTGTCAGTAATACAGTTTTTCAAACGTAAACATCTAATTCAGTGTCTTAAGCGATCTTTTGAATAATAAATAAATATTTAAATATTTTATTTCACCGCATATGATAATATTTGGCAAAGAAATAGTTATTTTTAAGCATTTTTTTTAAATTTAGTTTATAGTCCGATCGGCTTAAATTTTCGTATCTGGTGGTTTTTTGTAAATTATAATCCCTATGCTTCGAGAGGATGTCAACCAAAATAAAGTATGTTTTTCCCCATACAAATGACGGCTATCTTAATTATACATATATACTTATACATATATACAAATATGCACAAGCACACATTTTTGCCCACGCCCAGCCCACTGTGCATCGTCAACAAGCAATCAACTGACTGGCTATAGGCTGTAGGCTGTCGCCACCAGGCAGCAACGTTCGACGACAGCTTAGCTTCACGATTACATGCTTGTCTGTACTTGCGCATACACATGTGACTAAGGCGCATACACCAACACACACACACACACATACATATGTACATAAAACTTTATCTCAGTCGCAGGATATGATTGCTCATTTTATATTTTCATTATATTCTATTTGTACAACTATTTGATACAGTTGATTTGCATTGTTGTTGTTATTTGCGTGCATTTATTTGCGGCTGAACGTGTGGCGGTCGCGGCACAATCGACAATCAACGCAATAATCGCAGTGGTGGTTGCGATGCGGTGGCGCATGCGTGACTCGGCTAATTATAAATACATGGGATTTATTTATGATGCCCGCTTGGTCGCTAAAGCCAACAACAAGGCTATGCGCCATCAACTCAATTGTTTACCAAATGTGCGGTGCATTTTAGTTTGTGCGTCGACTATGACTTGTGTATGATTGCGATTGTGATCTGTTGATTTTACTGCTGATCACTCGCCATATGCGTTAGTTGGCGCGATTATCCTGACGGCACGACGTGATAGATGCCTTAGGCAGTTGTAAGCGGCCGTTTGACACGCAACGCCCAGCAGCTCAGGATTAATTTGAATAAAATTGTATGCATTTGTGTTGTTTTTATTTTGGTATGAAATTAAAAATTCATGCATCTACTTATACTGCAAGTACAATATTGCCTTGACTGCCGGGCAATATTTCTTTTGTAACCGTTTTCGAACGAAAATTTCCCATTCGTAGGCGCACCTGCCCAACCGCGGTGACTTACTGCTATGCCGCCAAATTTTGTACACCAGCTTTTGTGTTTGTGTTTTCTAAAATTCTTAACGTATTTTTAAGTTATTACTCGGTTTCGTGCACTGTAATGACATTCACAATTCTTCGTTTGTGTTCCGCTGCACTGAACACGCACAAGCACCCCTTCTTACAAGGACCCGTCAGAAGGACATCTGTTCAAGACTGTTGCCGTCCGCTTGCTTTTGGTGGCCATATACTTAGTTATAGTTTAATTTTCAAAGTTAATTTGATTCACATTTTGTTTTTTTTTTTTACAATTTAATGGGAAGAAAAATCGTTATTGTTCAAATGCGGTTCACCGACAGTTCAATTCAACTTCATTTCAGTGCTGAGTTTATTTAGCAATATTTTAATATTTTATCTGACGGCTTGTTTTTCCAGTCAGAATTTTAAAACCAACCACAAATACAGGAAATGTTTACAAAACCTCGATTTCGTACCACTCGGACCTTTAAAAGATAAAATCAAAATTATAAAATCTCAACGTATTGACAAGTTATGATATTTCTTATTTATTTATTTATTTTCCCATTTAAGTTATAGTTTATATAAAAATATAATTCGTTCTTTAAGAAAGATCATTTCGATCCGAATGTTAAACTTAGTACAAGATTTATAAGAAATCGACGAATTTCTTCAAAATTTCAAAAACTTCAAAAAGAAATTCATTATTTCTGAGTACAATTTTTTGCGCAAATGATTTAAAATTATTTCATGGGCGATCTTTAGCTCCTGGGCTAAACAACGACTACTAACTTGTCGGTCAACTTCGAGTATTTCTGAGATTTTATCGACATTTTCTTTAACATCAAAAATGCCTGAATGGAATCGACGAAACCAAAATTACACGTAATTAACTGTTACAGTATCGGCACCATAAACACCATTCACAATTTCAGCGTCCTGGCTTGCATTTTCGCCTTTATCAAGGAGAAACTGTAAAATGTACCGAATTTTCTCTTTGTCGACTTCCGTTGTTAACACTCTGTAACTGCCAACTGAATAAAACAAACAAAACACAGTAAAAGAATTTGTTTTAGTGTGAAATGTCTCCTTGACAACGGGGATAAACTTGAAACAGTTTGATGGATACTTTACGAGATATCGATCACTGCAGCCATCTACCGAGAAAAGGATGAATTTCTTCCTCTGAAAGTAATACTTCTACACATAAAATTGGCGTTTACGCCCTCGGCTAGTTGTTTGGTCAAGCTACTTCTACAATTTGTGGCGTGCGTCTTTAAATTTTCCATAAAGTGAGGAGCCTACAGTTTTATACTGCTTCTGAACGGCAGTTGGTTTTTTATGAGACGATTTTTCATGAGAGGAATGCATTCGAAGGTTTGCCAATGCCTGTCGAGAATCTGAGGCCATTAGAAAAAAACGTTTTTCTATCATTACGCTTTCGTGGCTTCAGTGGCTTTCCGCAGTAGTAGCCACCTTCAAGTTTTTTTGGTGATTGTTAATTTGTAAGAAATAAATTTCCACGATTTCTAAATGCTGCTCGCGTGCAAGTTTTTACTTTTCTTTTTAACATAAATTTTGTGAGTATACGGAGTTGCTTTCGCCATTTTTTCCTCAAAATTTTATTTGAAAGTGAGTATACAAACTTTTTTTCACCTATCCATTAATAAGTTGAGCCAGGTTCGCGAATGACAGTTTTCAGCTCGGACTGTCTTACAGTTGGCCTATAGAGGATTTCCTATGCATTTTCTATTGTATTTCAGTCCGGGCTTCTCGCAGGCCAGTGCAAAATTGTTATTTGGCTTGCGCTAAAGAAGTCTTTTGAAAGTCGAGAAGCATGTATGGGAGCATTATCCAGCTGGGACGTAAATTCTATGTCGGTATGATCCTATAAAAATAGAATTAGCACATTCTCCCATAAATCGATAAATTTTTTCTATTCTATTCGGGATGTTCTGAATCACAAAGTTGACTTTCCGTAGTACGTGAACGCACCTCAAACCAAAATTGAGTCACCAAAAAAAGTTTATACCTAACTTAACCGCGTTACCTAACATCAAATCGTGTCAATAGTAGCTTAGAGCGTCCGGGTCTAGGTTCCCACGACAGTTGATTTTACGTTACCGGATTTATATTCAGCTGAGAACTGCCACTCTAGTTGTATTCTCCATACATGTTTATGTTTTTTACCCCGTGATTTTCTGAGCAATTTTCTTAATCGGTATCTTATTTTTCTTGAGGAAAAGCAAGGGTTACCATTTAACGCACATTTCAAAAGCTATTGGGACCTTTCAGAGAAAGAGACTGTTGAGCACTTTCTCTGTAAATGTCCGGGCTTGGCAGCTAGACGATTAAGGTCACTGGGCGCTCCTTTCTTCGACAGCTTGGGGCAGTGCGCCAACCTAAATCCAATCAATCTCCTCCATTATTTCAACAGGTCTGGCTGGTGGTAGATATCTGCCGGTTGGAGGCCTCATAATGGTACCAAAACGGCGCTTCAGTACAAATCTAATCTAATCTAATCTCCTCAGACAGACTGGAACTTCAACCATTTCACCTACCTACCTACCTCGGTACGGCGGGTGTATGTAGGTTAACAGTACCTCATTACTTACATAAATAAAAATGGGAGTTTCTTTTTCTGAATTTGTGACTTTTAGAGCTATGACGTTCTTTAAGGAAACTACCGATGCTATTTTCTTAAAACTACTTTTAAATTGAATTCAATTATGAATAGCAAAATTGCTTATGAAGTGAAATGCGGAGCTTAAATTGGGATTCCCAATCAGAATTACCGCATTTTTACTAGAAGCAGCTGGATACCTATACTACAATGTAGTTAAGTGAGTAACAAAAATTTAGTTCCTTAAATATCACAACGGCTCTGAGATCATCGCCTGTGTGTTACGAATACTTTTCAATTTTCAATTTGTGACTTTCAGTTCCGCTCATCATTTTACTACGATGATAAATTCTTTACAATTTCACTGGAATTGGCAAACTGCAAATGTTAATAGAATACCAGACTGGAATACCGTATTCTGCATCCGCAATTTAACAAAGCGGAAAATTTGTGAAGCTGATTTTTTTCCCACTGTCATTTGTGCTACACATTTCTGATTTCTGATTTCTGCATAAAAATGATGCATTACTTGCATTAAAATTCAATTAGCGCGTCATCGCTGAGCGCTGGCCTCAATTCACGCTGACTAAGCCGACCAATTGCATATCCGCTTTGTAACGCCTTCGCGTATTTAACCCTTTTGCGCAAGCGCATAGACGACCGACCACTCACACACACACTCACATGCTTATCCACCTACTTTTATGCACGTGCAAACAAACATACGTAAATACATATGTAGGTGCGCTTGCCTATGTAGTATAAATAGTAGTGTAACTATGCCCGCATACAATCAATCATTGGCTGTCGTTTGATAACAACCGTTAACACAATTGACAACTGCAACATTTTAAGCGCTAAGCCAAAACTACAAACTGGCATTGAATTTGAAATTTAGTTTGAGTACGAAGCTGATGCTGGCGCTGATGCTGAAGCTGTAGTTGGTGCTGAAGAATTGAAGAATTGAAATTGCAGTTGGCACGCGAACGCAGTAGTTCTGGTGGCAGGCAGACAATAACCGCACAGCACTGAACGCTTCCCACTGCCGTTGTTGATTGCACGCCGAATTGACAACTAAATTGAGCGACAATTGCCCAACTCTGCCGATGACAATTACTTACATATATAGGCAAGTCAATATGTATGCATACATACCGTTGTACTGCTGCTGCAAGATACTGCAACAATTGCCTGAGCTAATCAACGCCGCTCAACTCTTTCGCTAGCTTGTGCCATACTAGTGGTTCTATGCGGATGATTTGGACGTTCATTTTCTAATCAATATGCCATCAATCGTCACGCCGCCGATTGTCATCATTTATCACAGCACCTTTGGTTGATTGGCAATGGCAATGGTGGCGGTAGTGGTAGTGACAGCAGCAGCGGGAGCGACACACGCGCCCAGCACGTACCACAAAGTCTAATGTGGCATTGCAGTTGAGTTGCATAGTTTTTATTGGTATTTATGTATAAGTAGAAGCGGCAAGCCATGCATCATTTCGATCTTAATTTGTGCGCTGATGCTACGATTAGGTAACATTAGCTTGCATTGATGCACACATCCATTATCACGTCCAAGTATTTACGCATATCCCAAAGGATTCGATGAGGGATGCTGCCGCGTGTTTATCTGCTGTCACACATGAGAAATGAATGATGAGAAAAAAGGATACTGTTTAGAAAAAGATTTGAAACAACTTCGGTGATAAATTATTTCGAAATATTGTAGATTCAGATATGATGATAAGTCTCGTTAAATTTGATAGCAGTTAATGAAAAGTGCTTTGTGCTTAAATAGCTAATTTAAATTGCCTAAAGCATGAGCCATTCTCCTGCGAAAACCATAAACTAAGTAATTTAATAACATTAAAAAAGTTTTTTTTTAATTCATGAAAATTTAAACATTTTTTAGAATTTTTAGAAAAATTTAGAGTATGCTTGATAATTAATCTTTAAATTTAATTTAAGAATAATTTAATACTTAATTTAATACTTACCTTAAAAAATTAAAAAAAAATTAAAAAAAATCATCAAAATTTAAACTTTTTTAGATGTTTCAGAAAAATATATAGTATGCTTGAAAATTAGTCTTTAAATTTAATTTAAAAGAAATTTAATATTATAAAATTAAAACCAAAAAATTTTTTTATTTAAACAAAAAATCATCTAAATTTAAATTGTTTTTAGATTTTTTAGAAAAATGTAGAGTATGTTTGATAATTAGTCTTTAAATTTTGGTGCAATAAAGTGTAAGTTTAAAGTGGCTCAATTTTATTGTACGGAATGTGTTGGTTTCATATAATCCATATACAAATTTCCCCCATTTTTTTCGTATATGGATAAATGAGCAACATCTGTAAGGAAACAAATTATCAAAAATAAACAAGACTTTTCCTCCACTTTAAATTTTCAATATTTTACCAGAAATAAATAGGCTATACAACTTTATGATCAAACAGTGTGACATTTTTCTGAAATTAAAAAAAAAGTTTTTTTAATTAGAAAAAAGGACATTATCTCGTATGAATTTTTTTACTTTAAATATAATTATTGTACATATAAATAATCATGTTACAAAATCCAGGCAACTAGTGGTAGAGTCTATTGGCTTGTGAATAAAGTTCAAAACTTGAATGTAGATGGTTTTTGTAGAAGAATGAAAGAAGAAACAAATAAATTGTCGGAAGTTGTCAATAAGTCGTACTGCTGTAGTCATTTAACTCAGCGTATGCATATAAGTATATATCTACATAATTAGCACATACATCCTTTGTTGGGTCTTTGCACAAGCTCGCCTTCCAATTTGTGGTGCGCGTCTTGATGTTGTTCCCCAAATGGAGCGATATACAATTCCTATGCCACCGCTGAGAGAGAGGAGAAAAATATTCTATTTCTCTATGCATTCTCTATGCATTCTCTATCTTTATTCCATCTTTATATACTATATATATAGTATATAACTCAGAATCTGCCCATCAGAAAAAAACATCAATCAGCTGCATCGATAGTGAGAAATAAAGCCACCAGAAATCACATAGGTAGATAGGTAGGTGAAATGGTTGAAGTGCCAGTCTGGCACTCCTCAAGTAGCACTGAAGCGCCGTTTTGATACCATTATGAGACCTCCAACAGGCAGATATCTACAGCCAGAGCTGTTGATATAATACAGGAGATTGGAGAGATTGGATTTAGGTTGGCGCACTGCCCCAGGCTGCCGAGGAAAGGAGCGCCCAGTGACCTTAACTGTCTAGCTGCCAAGGCCGGACATTTACAGAGAAAGTGCTCAACAGTCTCGTTCTCTGGAAGGTCCTCACAGCTTCGAAATTTCATGTCATTTTGCGACAGTTATTCATTGGCATCACCTTAACTATTTTCACTTTACTTTCAAACCTACCACAATTGTAATTGGAGCTATTATGTAACCTTCTAAGAGCGATAATATGTTTACCAGCAGGCAAGAGTGAGCTGTAATGCTAGAAGTTTGTTGAGAAAATAGCTCCAAATAATTTAAAAATAATACTTACAAGCGTCCATCACATATTCTAAGCTACTTTTGATACAAAATTTCAAAAAAAAGTAATAAGTACCATCGGTAGATTTATAATTTTTGCAAATGGGGTCGTACATTTGACACTTGTGTAGTTAACATGCAGCAAGTAATGGAACAGATTTCCATCACTCAAATTAATTTTTTTAGTTATTCAAAAACATGATTAATTTTGCACCACCTTGTACTTATAACCGTTTCAAGTTTAGTGTCTAATACAGAAATGAGGAAATAAA